>JAQQZR010000018.1:4989283-5005157 GCA_030068235.1 Notoglanidium macrostoma | reverse complement strand
TATTAAGTGTTTTTATGTTGGTGAATGGTTATTAAGCATTCGGCCATGAGAAGGTTTTCAGGAAGTTTGCACTTTTTCAGCTTTCTCAGCATTTCTTAAGACTAATCAGATTAATTCAGTTAACAGGATTAGTAACCCTGACAAATACAGTTAATGTCATTTGTCATAACGGTAATAATATTAAACAGTGCCACCAATGAAACTAGTTTTGTGTTTTCTTTTCTTTTCTTTTTCTTTTTCTTCCTTTTTTTTTTTTTTTTTTTACTAAGGAATACGTTTAACTTTAGTGTAAATAACTTCAGTATAGTTTGTTTTTTTGATGAAATAACTGTAATATCTGTGCACACATTGTTGGTTACTTGATAACAGACATGATAATTACTTATCAGCAAAGACTGAGTAATTACAGACCATGTAAAGCAGTAAAACTGTATGTGTTCTGAGCTTATCACACAGAAAGAATATTATT
Source organism: Notoglanidium macrostoma (assembly GCA_030068235.1). NCBI lineage: Eukaryota > Metazoa > Chordata > Actinopteri > Siluriformes > Auchenoglanididae > Notoglanidium > Notoglanidium macrostoma. The sequence goes on along the minus strand of JAQQZR010000018.1, from coordinate 5,004,688 downwards.
AAACACCCAGCCAAATTTGAATGATTAAAAAAAATCGCGAAGTATATATAATTATGTTTAAAAATCGTGAAAAAATAAGCAGTGGAAGTCGGATTTTGGCACTGGGAATGACGACACGCCCGACGTAACTGCGTTCCATTTATACAAACCAGTATGGACTTTCTGAGTCGGAAATCCGACCTCTGGGGCATTCCAGTTGACATTAGAGACTCAGAACTCAAATATCCCGACTTCCGAGTACAAATGGAGCTTTGTTCGTTATGTTCAACCACTTGCTGAATGCCTACATTATGGATGAGCCAAACTGCTCAAAATCGCAAATCGATGTCAGGATTACACCTTTGAAAGTTTGTTCTATTCCGTTGGAGATTTGGAGAAAAACAAATGGCACCATTTCGGTTCCGAAGTGGCCGCTGCATGCTGGTGCTGCACTGCCATCTTGACACGGATAAAGTTTAATAACTCGCAAACGAGTGGGAGAACCACTAATGCTAACTGTGCTCCAATGTTTATAAGTTGTAGTGTTAGGGGAGGGGTTATGCTAATTAGGTCATTCCAATGCATCATCAAGCCACCATTTCTGACCCACCCAAAAAAATCCGGAAAACAAAAATGATGAAAAACTGTTTAACTCCCACAATTCTGTAATATATACGTGTTCAGCAATAATTTTCTGTTTAGGGTATTTAGAAATAAATCTCTGAATTTGCTTTACACGGTCTTTAAAGATTTACTAACATTAGCTGTGATGTTAGGATATGCTGTGATATAGGAAGTAAAACAGTATACAGCATACCCCTTCACATTAAGAAGTGGACCAACCTGGTGTTCCCAGAAGGTTCTCATACATATTTATGAAGTGTGAGATCACATATCCTGCAGTTCAGCTCTGTAGTGCAGCACTGTGAAGAAAACCAGCTCTGCTTGCATGGTGAAAAGCTGCACAGCGGTACGGATCTAATGGCTGGGCTGCAATAAAGCTGCTCTTAATTACTCTTCAAGACAGGCCTAGAAAATCACACTAAGTCAATAGGCTAATGGTTAGTTCCTTTTCCTCAAGGGCTCCAAACAGTTCTTCCATTAGAGGTTCTATATCATTGGATTGTTTCCTCCATTAGGGCTTCCTTCCCATTGGAGTGGCCATTGAAATCTCTTTTAAAACCATCGCTCAAGCGGCTTCAGTGTTTGAATCAAAACAGGGATGAGATGTGTGTTAAAGGAGCTCAGTTTAGGGTGTTCAGGAGAGATGGGTTTTTTCATAATACAGTTACTCTCATGAGTAAAATGAAGGCTTTTGTAATATCTTCAATGGATGAATAATATATCAGTGAATCACTCTCCTCAAATGGATCTTCATTCACAGTGGATTTTTAGTTGAGATGTAACAAAATACAGCCCTCGTTGCATATGCTGGGAATGATGAGGTCATTTTATTTATGCTCTATGCATCAAAAAGATGGAACAACACAATGAAAAACACTGAGTATTTACAGAGGTTCTTTACAGATGATCTGCCATCTCTCCTACAGGACATTGTGTCAAAGGATTGTAGAGTCAGACGGCTCACACTGTAAGTCTTCACCACAAATCTAGGACTATAGGCAGGGTAGAAAGACCTTCTTCATTCCTCCATGACTGCTGTCTTTCGCTCCCTGTCCCATTTGCTGTTCCACAGATGGCAGATTTATGATCATCAGATAAGAGAGGGCCCATTGATTTAGCAAAGGCATCTGTGACTGGGTAAGTTTACTTACAAGGGATGGCACCTTCTTATTAATTTATTTATGCAGATAAATAAATAAATAGTTAACTAAACGGCTCTGCAGTCCCACCTTGGCTGTATATCTTCAGGCACTTGAGAGAAGACAACTATGTGTGTGTGTGTGTGTGTGTGTGTGTGTGTGTGTGTGTGTGTGTGTGTGTGTGTGCAGTTGGCCATAAAGGAATGTGCCCAAATTAGCCATTGATTTTTTGCAAGATGGGAGAGGTCAAGATTTATTGCAGGTGTCTGAGACTGAAGCGAGGACTCATATTTCTGAAAGAGCGAGAGGGAGGAATGAAGTGATGGGAAACGGCAGAGACTTATAGAAGATGACTGATCATTTAGAGCTTATTAGTTTATCTGTATTTAATGACATTAGATCCAAATACTCTGCTGGATGTGGTCTGGTTCAGGTTCTTCTTCAGCTGAAGGTTAGATTGACGCTTATGAATGAGCTCGCTCACAACAATGTACCTAAGAGTTTCATTTATAAATTATTCATATATATTAATATCTGTTACTGTGGAATTCGTTAAAATGTTGTTTTTTTTTCCTCAAACTGACCTTTTTTTGCATAAACATTTTTCTCATCATAAATACATTTTGATTAAACAGCTATTCTGTTATTTTCTCACTACTGAGAAACATATCTGAGTCATCACATATTGCTACAGGTATGGTATATATACATAGATTAGGCTGGTATTACCATTAAAGGATGTGCCTATCATCTGCCACATTGTAAAAATCATACACCAAGCAAATGTGCAATATAAATTTGTGTGATTGATCCACATTTCAAAAAGAATTGAAAACAAAGATGCAGAAACCAGAATCAATCCTGGATGCAGATAGCGTACTCAAGCCAAGCCTCTGTGGCTGCTCTCTGTGCTGCTAGTTGAGTAAATCACTTATAATGAGTTCCCTGGAGGAGTGGGATGATGCTGTTCCTGTACTGTAATCACACACTTCCACTCACACTTTTCCCAATGTTTTCCCGTGCACTGCTTTATTTTGCTCTTGTGATCCCTGATCAAGCCATTACTTATACCTATGAATATGTGACACGTGCTTCCATAAGTGGGTCAACTGAAAATGACAGAATAGATGCAAAAGAAAAAAGAAGCTAAGCTTGGAAAGAAAAAACAGTTTCGTATTCATGCCAAGCCTGACGTGTGTCAGATATTGCTTTTGCTGGATCAGTTCATAAAAACCTTGCTAAAGCTGAGCTTACAGAGTACTTAAAAACCAGTCAACAATTCGCACGTGGGCTGGCGATCTGATCGATTTATCCCAAGAGATGATTTCTCCAGTGATTTTCATAAACAGATAAGAGGCAGGAAGTTAATGGGCCTTGAATGGCCGTTTGTTTTTAAAAAAAAAGGCTTACTTGACCAGAGCCATTAGTCATGTCAAGTTGATATCTTAATTTCCTTGCACATTAATGAACATTTTGTGGTCTTTATTTTGAATGGGGTCATAAAATGGTAAGAGGGGAGAGAATGTGGGTGTGATTAAAAAAGGAAGAGAGTCTGGGTTAAAGGTCTGGAAAAGTATCTGTCAGGATTTGTTTACGAAAATGTTTTCGAAACTTTGGTCATTAGTCTTGCTATTTGTTTTTGCGATTTGCTTTGCAATTTGATTAATGTTCCAAGCATGCTGATGCATCATTGGTGTGATGTATAATTAGTAGCTGAAATAACATTGTATAGTTAGACCAGATTATAAGAAATGGGATGGGACACCATTTGAGCGTTCACTTGACTATACATTGATTATAAGGGCTTTACAGCATATCCATACACAAGAGCTGAAAGAAGTTGGATGATGATAGTTTCAATCAAAGATTTATTTGCTTTCAGATATGACGAGGGCAGCTCGAATCGATGGGTGAGCAGGGTTAAGCTCCGCCCTTCTTTCAAAGGAAGAAGAAATATCTAGATAAAGCTTCATTTCTGGCATCGGCACCATATTATTTGTGGTTAACAAACGTTTTAAAGAGGATTATTTGTGATTGTTCACAAACACCACCAGCGCTCATACAACTGGGCTAGCTGTAATGATCCCAGTTCTGTAGATCCATTCAGCCAATCAGCGATAGTCATATTATGTGATTTCAGTGACATGTGAATGACATTTCAGAGACATGCCCTAATAGTTTTGAGCTCCAGTGGGCTCATATGTTCTAGCCCATTTTCGTGATAATTGAATTAAATTTGAAATCATTTTAATTAATTAAAATGGCAGTGTTTTATCTTTAATACAGATTTAACTTTTTCACTTTGTTTATCTATCTTTCCCCTCGTCCTATCCGAGCTTTTTTGTGCTATCTTTACTTGTTTCTGTCTTGTTATGCTCCATCTGGTACAGAACTGCTCGCCTATTATCATATGCAAATGGAGAGTTATCAGTCATTGTCACTCCGTCCAAAGCACAAACATGCTTTGAGGTTCGCATGCACATTTTGCTTGCGTTTCCACCGTGAGGGCTGGAATGCTGTTTGCTCACGCCTGACCATAATTCCGGTTTCCACATCACACTCCATTAGAGCGGCTGATCAACTCTAAAATGGCTTGCAGGAGAGAGCGAGAGCGAGAGCAAGAGCGAGCGCGAGAGAGAGAGAGAGAGTGCAGATTCCTTCAGCTGTCGTCCCCAGATCAAGCCCACCACTGGCATATCGGTAGATTAACAGCAGATGGATATCTGTCATAACATGACCCATTAAAGGAGTGGTTGTTTAGCGGAATTAAAAAATGTTTACTCTTATATGCACCCTGTGTTTGTGCCAACGTGACAATACCGGTATAGAGTCTAATGACAGAGATCATGTTGTAATGCCATGTTGTAATTTTCTAACATAATATTGATATGAAATAAGTGAAATCTATACAGATGTACACTCTGTTATTAATAGGAACGAGAGGCGCTGATTAGATGCTCATCATGGTACTAAAAATATACGCCGCGCCTTTTGCATGTGTTCTGTGATCACCGAAATAGCATCCCATCGAAAGAAAAGCTCCCCTCATTTAAACCAGTTTTTTAGTGGTCGCATCTGATCTACTAATATCTTTTTTCTCTTTTGTTTTTCTGTTTTCTCTCCATGTGTCTTCAACACATGAGGACGACTTGCATGCTGTCTTTCATTTAAAAATGACTTACAAGTATCCCTAGCTCAATCAAAGGAACCTCTTTTATTTATTTTTTTCTTCTTCTGCCATGACATGGTTCCTGACAGTGAACGGACGAAGAGCTGGCTCTTTTGCAGTGGAAAGCTCGTAAGTGTGTCCTTTTTCACAGCTAGCTAATGATCGGGTAATACTCAACGTAATGTAATAAATGTCTGTTGGAAACGTGCTACTTTCAAAGCACTTAGGACTAAAAGAAAGTCACCCAAGCAGGAGTGGTATATAATAGACTCTGAATTTATCTCTTTCAGGTTCAAAGGAGGATATGTGGTGTCTGCTGCACTCTTTCTAGCTGTAGTTGGCTATTTTTAGGTCCTTATCTTTAGGGCTAGTATGTGTGTATCTGCTGAATGCTCTTTTCTTGGCTGAGAGAGAGCAAGAGCGAGAGCGAGAGAGAGAGAGAGAGAGAGAGAGAGAGAGAGAGGGTCCAGCTGTTAGAGGACAGTGTTGGACAAGATGATGAATTAGTAATGTTTCTTTCTACTTTCTATTTTATTTGGTTCTGCAAATCACAGCTGCTTTATACAATGCAAACAATGTGACATAGCAAGTGAAAATATTTTGAATAAAGTCAAATTTATAGTATTTCTTATTATAAGATTATAGGATAAGATTCCAACTTGAAATAGTTTTGTTCTGTTCACTTGACAGATAATGTCTATCATTTTGAGCTTTTATTTCTGAAAAGCAGAAAACTGATCCATCAGTAAAATTTGCTAAATGAAATTGATTTGTAAAATAAAATTGGGAAAAAAAAAAATTCTAGACATCGGGTTATTAATAATCTTATTTGGTTTACAGTTATCTTGTAATAGGAAATACTTGATAAATTTGATCTTAGGCACATGCAAAGAAATGCTGTAAAATAAAGCTGACTTAAAATAAAAAATAATATTGAAAAATAATTAAATTAAATCTTTCTACTTAATGACAAATATAACAACGTTCAGTAAACAGTAATAAACTAAACAAAGTCAGTATTTGGTATTATGACCCTTTGCTTTTTTCCTCTAATAATATTCCCAGGTCCAATGTGTACAGTTTTATAAGGAAATGAGCTGGTAAGTCTTGGAGAATCTGCCACAGTTCTTCTGGAGACTTTGATTGTCGTACTTTTTATTTACATTTTTTTACTCTTATGTAATCTGTTGCTTTCTTTACTGACATACAACTTTTTTTGTGCAACATATAATATTTTTTTGTTTTGAGAGTTTGTTCTGATCAATATTCTACAATTCATTCTTAAAAACGTAGAGCACCTTAGACCGTTTGCACCGTACGGTAGGTTCACACTATGATCTTGCAAGTATTTGATGATCTCAATACTGTAGTCTGTAAACTCACAAGCTTTACAGCCATATCGTGCGTTACACATTCATCGGTTCAATGATTCTCCCATTCGCCTATAATTCAGACCCTTTATGATTAGACAGAAATGTACCGTCTAAAATCTGAAATGTTTCAAAAGTCAAGGACTGAAGTACTTAGAAAGGAAGTAAAATACTATTGAAAAAGTTTAAAAAGTCCTATTAAGGGCTAAACATTGTGTTTCAGTGAAAGTGGCAATTTCTGGCATCTTATTCATGATACTCGTAGCAGAATTACAGTTTTGTGAGGTTGTAAAACCACTGCAGTCTTTTGTTTCACTCGGTAAATCTTGGATTGCAAAATAGCCTACTGGGCTTTCAGGCCTCTGGCATGCATGGACATCTTATTTCACATTTATTGTGGCTTTAAAGCAGAGAAACGGTGACAAGTATACTATGCCCTATTTACGCTTTAATCAGTTTTTTTCCTGAAATTCCAAAGGTCTGTGGCTTTCCTTCATTTTTTTTCCTAGTCACTCATCTTCCTCAGTGGCACGTAAACGTATCGAATGCTTCAGGCAATGCTTCGGCTGGATATACGGTCGAAATGTGCAGTGTTTTTCCAGTTCAATATATTATGCCTGGTACCTACATGGATCCCCTGAACTGTGCTGATTGCTGTTCCTTCTGTTCAACACTACAGGTAATTTTTTGTATAGAATTTTTGTTGTTCTTCTTTGTCACTATGTGCAATTTAATTTCCAATGCACACAATACCACACCAGCAAATAATTATAGCCACGTTAATAAAGATTTATGAATTCAGGCTTCATGGAAAGTTTTAGCCATTACTCTGTAGGAGCAGGACAACTGATGAAAGGCATATGGGTGCAGATAGAGTGGGACATCAGTGGAGGAATAGATGCAGTACATCAGCTATCCCGGATGCCATTATACCCTACAACCATGTCGTAATCCCTCAAAGTTAGATGGCTAAAATTTCTGTGAAGCTAATGAAAAAAATCCAATCTGGTCCAACTCTTCATTATTTTTTATTTCACTGTTATTGATAATAACCCTTCCCAATGGTGGCTGGGAAGATAGAAGGAGTTCCAAGTTGGTATACAACATATCAATAATGGCATAAGATGCAGATAAGCTGATAACCAAATTCATATTGCCCTACTAATTTCATGTAATGTTTTCTACCAATACCAAACATGATGCACCAAAATGTTTTGTTCAACATGAAACAACTCTGTCCTTTCGTGTAACGCACAGTTTCTGCTTATAGTCTATCTACATTTAGTTTTTCCTCTATTTTGGGTAAAATAATCCACCTTGTATCAGTTACCACTGCTTGTCAGATCTCACCTGTGTGAAATATATGATAGCACAAAATCTCCAAAAGAAGGCATCGTTTGAGTTTCATTCACCACTAAAAGCTGTTTCACACAGAGCCAGATTGAGTATGTACTACAGCTCTGCTCTTCTGTCTCGTCCACAAATCCAGTCAATGGCGTTCTCTCTGGAGACAGCTATTGATCTTACAGGTCACTAAAAACAAGCTGAGCTAATAGCACAACAGAGTTATAAGTGAGGGATTTTAAAGGGATGCGTCTTAGTTTCTTAATCATAGAGTCCTACCTTGGAAAAGGGCAGAGGAGGTTAGGTGGGGATTTACAGCCCTGTGAAAATAAGCTTGAAACAGAGAAGGGGAGTGAAAGAGAGTGAAGGAATGAGAGAGAGAGAGAGAGAGAGAGATGTATGTTTGGGGTTAGAGTTAGTTGAATCTATGTACAACGGCTGCAGTATTTATTAATAAGGAATCACAGGGTGTTTGGCCGCTGAAAGTATTCCACTGAAAATAAAATGCATAAAATTTGCACATTCACTTCTCAGCAAATGAATAATGCCAATTATATAAACAGCTAGTTCCCATCCACTAATTGGACTGTATGAGCGACGTTCCAAGAGGGCTTATTTTTAGTATAACTTGGACGTTACACTGTTTGTATAACTTCACTTGTCTGTGATTGCCATGGAAAATTCCACTTCCTGGTTCAAAATGGTGACTATAGTAATGTTATAGTGACATCATCATTACATGGCTAACGGTACTTTTCAGAAAACTTTTGTCTGAAAAGATGGAAAGGAAGAAGGGATAGACTTTCCCTGCAAGCACCTTAACATGAAGGTACAAATCAATGTGAGCAAAAAAGTGCATGCTAAAAGTGATAAACAAAACCAAGCCTTTTTTTTCCCCCTTGCTAGAATACGTGCAACAATAAAAGCAAGGATGTCAATTCATAATTAGTTTATATTATTAAGTGTGGTTTAACATCTCAGTGGAAAGATTGCACATTGCCCAGGGGTTTCTGGTGCCATTACTTTGCAGTTTTGCTAAATCAAAGCTAAGCCATCAAGGATCAGGAACTAAAAGAATGAATTTTATCTCATCCTTTTCCATATAAAGAGATTTAATTATATATTTTTTGTTGTTGTTTTTGTGCAGTTTTGTCTAAGTTTTGTTTTTAGCTACGTAGTGAATTCCCTCAAATTTTTCAATTAAACGATTCAGTAAAAAACTTTTTTTTTTTCACTTTTTAACTGAAAAGATATCAAACAGGTATCATTATGGGCTGCTCCTCAAGGTTTCTGTATCAGTATCAGAAAAGATGACTTACTGTGAGACAGGGAAATGTTTCTTTTTTCCCTCCATGACTGTGAAATTTTATCTGTGTTTTTTACGTTCCACGTATTTGTTCCTACTCATAGCTCCTAAGGCAAGTAAGTGGTGATGTTCTCTTTGCTGCTATGAGCTAGAAGTGTTCGATCTACCCAAAATAGAATTACACTGGTGGGTTTACCTTTCTATTGAGGCCCATCAAGCCCTTAAAGAGCAAACGCGGCTTTAGGGTTCTTCTAACAACAAGACTTTGACAAAATCGTGTTTTCATGAAGTCTGATCCTGGCATAATAGACCGTCATGCCCTGCAAGGATGCATTTTGTACACAAAGCATGGTGAAAAATTGTTCTGATTTTGTCATTTGTTCTATTAGTAAAACCATAGCAACCAGCCGAGCACTAAATACAGAAACGGTAACAAGCAACCAGAGTGGAGAGATTTGAACAATGCGAGGTGAGAAGTCATTGCCGGTACGCATCATCTGCCTCTGCAGCAACGCCAATGAAAAAAGTGGCCACACATGAATACATTTTACCGCTTGAGAATTCAACACACCCTCAACATTGTGTGTGAACTGAGTGCTTTCACTTCAAGTCGGCTGGATTTTACAGCATCACAACAGGCGAATCGTTATTACGCTTCTGTATTCATGAAATTCATCCTGTGTGGAAGTATAAACAGCGGGTGTCCTTCCACTCACACTGCCTCCAGCTGCTTAACTCCACCATGACCTGAAACAGCAGAATTGCTTTAACACTTGCCGCTCAAAACATCCTTTCAGACCCGTGTGCATGTGTGTGGGCGTGTATGTTTCAGATACCGTGAGAATGCGATGCATTATGCATTTGGTGGCTAGTCATCCACACTGCACGGTCAATTTCACAGGTAGGAGGGCGAAGAGAAGATATGAACAGAGGAGTGAAATCTTTTTAATACAGTGCCATAATATCTGCTGCATCTACAGTAAACTCTCCATCCACTACACCGGCAGTAAAGAAAACTTTCTGAATACCATCATTAGGTCCAAGTAGACGTTTTAATATATAATATAAATTATATTATTTATGCCTGATTATGATTTTTACCACTATAACTACATTTTAAAAAATCATGGAAGTCCTGCCCCGCTGTCCATGAGAAACAATTGAGAAATAAAGGAAGGTAGAGGGTGACACTGGAACATCCAACAGGCCAAACAGGCAAGTTCCTTCCACTGTCTCGATTTTTCTCTGTCTCTCTGTACCTTCATCTCACTTTAGAGCTTCATCTGGCAGCCTCTGAGCCAATCAAAATTCATATATGCTTTTATCAACAGGCTTTCATCTCTCTCTCTCTCTCTCTCTCTCTCTCTCTCTCTCTCTCTCTCTCTCTCTCTCTCTCTCTCTCTCTCTCTCTCTCTCGCTCTCTCGCTCTCTCTCGCTCTCTCTCTCTCTCTCTCTCGCTCTCTCTTTAATCCTCTATATGTAAACCAGGTCACAATTATATAATTTCTTAAATCACAGTGCTGGGAGTAGATTTTTGCTGACACAGACTTTCCACCCTGGAGCCATTTGCTTGATCTTTACTTACTCCTGCTGGTTATTAAAATCATAAATATCATCAGGACATTGATTGGGTGCAATGATCTCTCTCTCTCTCTCTCTCTCTCTCTCCCTTTCTCGCATGCATGCATTGTCTCTCTCTCTCTCTCTCTCTCTCTGTCTCTTTCTCTCTCTTTCTCTCTCTCTCTCTCTCTCTCTCGCTCTCTCTGTCTCTCTCTGTCTCTCTCTCTCATGCCACCTCCTCTTTTTATTATCTGTTGGCATCATGTGAGTGATATAACACTTTCCCAAGCTAATTCCGTACTGATTGGCATTTCTGTGTGGCCTTTTCAAGGTGGCTCTTAGGCTCCTTTGATACATGCTGCTCCTCTTTTACCCATCAATCCCAAGCCTCCTGGCTTGCCACAGTTTTAATTAGCATTTTTGCTCCGCTAGCTTTAGCAGTAGTAGGCTTGGAGGAGTCCTTCAGGGAGTCCAGCCTACAGAAGCAGAACTTTCGAGTTGTTGCCAAGCCATAGTTTAATCTGCCAGCTATATTCAGTGGAGCATGAGTGGGTTTTTGGAATGGTATTGTGACTGTTCCCTTTGGACTTGACTGCTTATCCCATTCATGACATTTTGAAATGTGAACAAAGCTCATCTATCATGAAACAAACCACTGTAATCTGTCAAGTTGACTTGCGTTGTTCCATGGTATGTTGAAACGTTAAATGTAAGTGGTTAGGGATTTTGTGGTATTTCTGTTTTTTTAGAAACCTGTTGCTCTTCACCAAATACCCTTCATTCCTTTATAAAGTAACGCCATCTAACTGGGCACATTCAGTCAGCATGATCACTGATTAATTTGGTCTCTTTAGCTAGATCTGTTTTTAACTGCACTGAATTCACTTATTATCAGGTGTGGCTTGCACAAGACGGTCTTCCTTTTCCTTATTCATTGGCATTTATACAGTATATATACACAATATGGCCAAAAGTATATGGATACTTGACCACTGCATATGTCTTTCTTCCTCACACTGCTGCCACAAATTTGGAAGCACACAGTTGTATAGGATGTCTTTCTATGCTTAGTATTACAGCTTTCCTTGTACAAGCATGACAATGCTCCTGGGTACAAAGTGAGCTCCATGACCACATGGTTTGTTAACACTGAAGTCGAAGAACTTGAGTTTCCTCCACAGAACACTGACGTCGACCCCACGGAACACCTTTGGGATGAACCGGAACACCGATTGCACGCCAGACCTGCTCACCCATCATCAATGCCTGAGCTCACTAATGTTTTTGTCATGCCCCAAAATCTAGTGGAAAGGCTTTCTAAAAGAGTGGAGGTTATTATAGGAGCAAAAGGGGGGGGTAATTTCTGGAATGAGACTTTCACCAAGCACATATGGGTGTGGTGGTGTCCACAAACCTTTGCCCATATAGTAAATATATAACTCTATGCACCCTAGTATTCTAGCTTGGTAGGATAGGGCTTGGGGTGGAGATTGGGATGTTGGTTTGCTTAAAAAAAAAAAAAAAAGTAACTGCTTTACAGTCTTAGAAATCTTTGGACGTTTGTTTTGTAGATGTCAGTACCACTAAAACTGTATAGTACTGTGTACTTGAATCTTTATAAAATCTTGTCATAATATTGCAGTAACTAATGATCCAGAAATCTCACTAAGCCCCCCTACTCTTCAGAGTCTCAAGATTCCTCAATGACTTTTATTTACTGCCAGGTTTATAGCCCCTCTATTAACATCATATCACTGGCTGAACTAGCCATTCCCAAACATTTTACATGCATTTTATGACCCATTAAGAAACAATGTATTTGCTGTAATTGCCTGTGTATGTGTATGAGAGAGGACAATGTCCTTGATGCAACCAGAGAAGCTATTGTGTCCTGCTCATGAATCAGAGGACAATGGCTAGACACACAATAGCATGAGATGTGTAAAGTGGGATCTGTTCAATTCAGCATGACATGGTACACCCTGCCCGGCTCACAAAGGGCTCATTTCTCCAGTGAATAGACCTGAAAAGCCTGGGCCCCCTATACTCTTAAAGATGCACTGCTGCTCTTGAAGATACATTTCTGAACATGATTGAGCTGAAATGGGGTAGAGAGTACAAAAGAGAGAGAGAGAGGGAGAGAGAGAATAAATTTCACAGACTCCCTCCCCCGAAAAGGCTACTATTCTGACATATCTGGTTGCGCTGATTATTCCAGTGATATGCTAAGCAGGCACGTTCCATTTGTGCATATGCTAATTCGTTCTCAGCTTGTGTGCTGTATGTTGCAGTTTAAAGCACAAGGTAAAGTAAAGTGGAACTGAAAGCGAATACGTTGCTTATTTGGATTATTATTTTTACGCTAAAAAAATCTGGTCATACTTTTTTGTAAAGGCAGTCAACATGATTTCAGCATAGACTGTCAGCTTTGCCATATGTTAAAATAAAATTGATAAAATTATAAAATAAAATGGCTATTAGTCACTACTTGGGAACAAGAAATGACAATAAATTAACAAATTCGGGCTCTGTTGTTACCTTTTTAAGGGGATCAGACGGCACAATGTTTATGAAGCTTTCATGATTGTCAGATTAGACAATCATAGTGTCATACATTCTTCCCATGTCGTGGTCGGGACACTGGCAACACTACAAGTTTGACCCCAACCAATCATCATAAATGTCCTTGTGTGTTGTTGGGGAGGAGGGTCAAGAAACTGTCAATCATGGCTACAGAAGGAACATCAAGGAACTCATCATAGGAGTTGTCAAACTATGTGAGAAAAAAAAAAAATTCTGATATGCTCGACTTCTCTTTGTTGTGTGTGGGGGATCCCAGACCCTACATCGCTGTTCTTGGATTATGCCATGCTGCGAGGCCCTGTTCGTCTTTGCCGATGCTGTAAATTTGTCAACTACGACAAAATCGTATTAAAATTGGGCTGAATTCGTGTAGTCTGATCCCGGCATTAAAGGTTGTTGGTTCATTAAAAACCTGTAGACAATATCCCGAATTTTTAAACATCTTGCAGTTATTTTTTTGTATTGGTTGTTGTTTCAGACCACTCATTATCTCTAGTCTTAAACTAAATGCAAAGGAAACAGTGGAAAGTTAGATTTATCTGTGTACATTTCTGCATTTACTAGACAGTGGGATATACCCAACCAGTTTTTAATTAACATAACTGTATTGCAGAATTGAGCAAGAATAGCTAGCATGCTTGCCTCAGGAGTTCATTTTTATGCCTCCAGAAGACGCTTCATTTTCTGGGACAGAAGGGCTAAACGGATAATTACCTTATCATACAAGCAATTAGATAAAATAATAATAGTGATTTTTTTTTCTGTCTGTACACTGTGTGATAATCCCACAGTGGTTAGTATACATTTCGATCATTATGCAGGTGCAGAATTAATTAATCAGTTCTCAGCCTTGTATTTTGCTATTTTAGATAGAATAGCCTGAGGCTGCATAGCCATTAAGGAACAAGCAACAGAATATTTTATAGAATAAATGGCAACGAATCATCATTCTTGAAAAACATGGGGTACAAAAACAGCATGAGGTTGCACACATGTAAAATCCCTAAAATCATCTGTTATCTCGGGAAAGTAAAAGATACAGCTGGTTAGTGTCTTGTGCAAATCAAGTAATTGGTGAAAAAGGTAAAATAAGCCTGGAATTAGACCCATGAGCACACTTCCTCAGTATACAGTGAAGAGCGTGATGAAGGATTTTAGATTTACAGTTGTAGATTTGCAGTTTAGTTGATTCTTGTGGTTGGCAAGTTTCAAAATCAACTCTTAAACACCACTTTCATAATAACGAGCTGCTTGCGTGTGTTATTCTCTTCTTTTATATCTGTGATTGTATAATTGAGTTGTTTGTTTCCATTCCTAACAGAAGTGTAATTAGCTTAGGGGCAGCTCGAATAAATGAAAAGAATCAGTATAAGGTTTCATTTTTGGCACCCACATCATCTCATTTGCATTTAACAAACATTTTAGTATTAAAAAGTATCTTTACTTTATTTTTTTTGTGAAACCGTGTGCTACAGCACCACCAGTGGTTGTATGAAAAAGACACAGAATGTTATAAACTGAGCATGTGGGATAACTGTAAGGAGTCCTGTGCTGTAGATTCACACAGCCAGTCAGTGACAGTCGTGTCATGTGATTGTACAGAGTGACACGCCCCTCATAGATTTAATCTCCAATGGGCTAATATCTTTCAGCCCACTTTGGTGACATTTCTGTTGTACATCATCAGTAGGCATGTTAAAAACTCAGTCACATAATGAATATGAATTAAGTGGATTATTTATCTATCATCATTATTTTTTCCTAAAATGTGTTTGGAGGAGAAATTAAAAGTTGTTAGCTTGTTTAATCAATGTACGTGTTGCACTAAAAAAATTTTAGTTTTTTTTTTCTGCTTCAATCTAGAGTTACAGCTTTTCTATTTCTCTGTATTTAATTTCTATTCAGAGGAAATGCAGCATAAACCCAGTTGAACATTACAAGCTTGAAACCTGAGCTTGAAATGTATACATCACTAATGTTGCTTCCTGTCTGCCTTTAAGTGTGTGTGTGTGTGTGTGTGTGTGTGTGTGTGTGTGTGTGATAATTTGCCTTTATCCAGGGAGACAGATTATTATTATTATTATTATTATTATTATTATTATTATTATTAATGAGAATTTGGGATACAATATATTGCTGAGCAATTGATATCTTATCCCTCCCATTTAATCTCACCACTGCCTGTGTGGTGAACAACACACACGCACACACACACATTATCTCATGCATGCCTACAGGACGTTTATCAGTAGGAAACAGACAGAAAGGGAAAGATACTTTTGGACCTTCTCATGCTTGTACAAAGACCTGTCTGCTCAGTTATACACACAC
>JAQQZR010000018.1:4939907-4979511 GCA_030068235.1 Notoglanidium macrostoma | reverse complement strand
AGTTTATTTGAAAACCAAGAAATCTAATTTTTGTGACACTTAAATAGAATTTGCATAATAATTTGGAACAGGGTGTAAAGGGACTCAGTGGCAGATGGATGCATATGATCATGTGATGTACGCAATATTTCAGATTACTGGCAGAACCGAACTGAATCCAAAACGTCTGTGGAAACAAAACAAACAGTAAACATTAGATTAATGCACAAATTCACAATGATACAAGACAAATCGAAGGGTACTGTCGTTTCAGTGCAGACAATGGCGCAGATTATTCAGAAGAAAATTCTCAGGTACAAGGACTTGAGAATTAATTCTTCCACAAAATATGATTCGTTAAAAAACCGTTATGGTTGATGTGTTTTGCAGGGAAATTAATATTTCAACGATATGTTTGCTTGTAATTTAGTCAGACATGAAGGTTCTGCACTTGTGACACTACTACTAAAATATCAACACTAGTGACAGTAGAGACAGAAAATATATTTGCTGTAAGTTTTGTCAGTCAGCTTGTTATTTCTAGGACTAAAAATGAGTATAAAATCTGTAAGTGAACTCTAATCATATGTCATTATAAAAATGTCAAGATGCTGCATCGCACATGCTCGGTTGGTGAAGGGAAATAGACATGTTGATTTGATCGCATCAATCTTCAATCTTAACTAATGGATGAATTCATGTCCAACCTCCTTTTACATTTGTGCTTGTATGTGCTCACCTGTCACCAAGATACTAAAATCAGGAATGACGACTGAGATTGATGAAAGCTAATGTGAACTGTGGATTGTAGAACGCTGTGCTTGAACGAAAGTATTATTTGTAGCGCTGAAGATTTACAGCTACACCATAAAAGGTGACCAAATTACGTTTCTTAGTCAGTGGCATCTACCAGAAACTCTTCTTTATTTATTTATCACGTTATTCGTTATTATTTTACAAATTTACCACGAAAGAAAATCTTCTCCTAAAATTGCTGTAAATCAAAACAGTTGGATCGACATTGGATGTGAGATAAAATGATATAACATGGCCATTTGTTTAAGGACAGAACATCTGTAATACCTCATTTCACACTTCATGCTCCATTATTGTATGGCCTTCATAGCTATATTTACAGGCTGCTGTTTGAAAAGGAAGAACAGGAAGTGGGGGGCCGGGGATTTTCTTTGGGAGTAAGGATTCAGTTTTTCCTTTTTGGATTGAGTTTTAAGTATATCTGAGTGTCAACCTCGTTGACCTCAAAACGTTTTCAGTTAAAAGTCAGGTCACCACCTAAACATCTCATTCTTATTCTTCCTCCCTTTTGTCGTTCGTTCCTTCCTTCTTTCCTTTTCATTTCTCTTGGCTTGAAAATACGTGCTGTCACAAAGCTTCTGGGAGAGTACTTGGACATTTCTATAGATTTGTTGCTGTAGGTCCATTGTAAAATCACAAATGCGCAACACAGGTTGACAGTGCAAACTCACACAGCAGACTTGGACCTGATCGCACCTCATATATACATCCAGGAACTGGAATGCTATGCTTAAATAACATCACTAACTGGAATGTATCCTTCACAATGTTACTATGTGCTGCTTAATGGTCTTAGTCAGCTGCCTCGAAGAGAATGTTCAAATGTCTTCTATGAAACAATTTTTATTGATTTTCAGTGCTTTGGTTTATTGTATAATGAATTAAGACATACTGTTACAGTTGGTGCACTTGGAGCTCATATCTAACCATAATACTTTTGACAGACTCGCTTTGTATGTTTGCAAGTTGAAGTTATTAGAATATCTACCAGCCTGTACACACACACACACACACACACACACACGCACACACACAGGGCCCTGCAGTATCCATACCATCATAAACTCCGTCACAGAGATTGATCACTCTGTCTCAATTTTAGACATTTTAAACGACTGCTGTAAAACTTTCGTCTCTGGCAATCTTCTCTTTCTGCTGCTCCGGATTTGTGAGCATGTTCCAAAAGCATAATGCAGGCTTAGTAAGATGACTTGGTATTCTAGATTATGAGGGAACATAAAGAACAGAATAAAATACAGTTTTATTGTCAAAGTAACATTTACAAAGAGCCTGACTTGGCATTTGCTCCTATTTGCAGACGTTTTACATTTACATATTTGGCAAAGCAATACAACTGGGACAGGAGAGAATTGAGTAGAGAGTGCATGCTCAAAGACCCACCAGCTGTAGCGTGGCCGTGCTTGCTCGGATCAGTAGCCCGAAGACTTAACCAGAGAGACATCACTTGTAATGTTTGTTTTCTGTTGTGCAGAGGAATTTAGTTCATAAGGTGTGTGTGTGTGTTTGGTCACTGATCCAATTGAATCTAGTAGCAATGAAATATTTAGCATTTCTGAATGACGTGTTCTTTTCTTCCACCAAAAATCTTTCTCCTTTAATGTCTTCAAGGGACAGTCGTACTCACCTCCACCTCCCTCTTCGTTTAACTCAGACGTGGAGTCGCTTTGAAGGGATTTCTTTTTGCTCTTGACCTCTTTCCACACTAATCTCAGAGCCCTTGACTTCTGGCACGGATGAAGATGAAGGGGAAGAGTAGGTTCAGCCAAGTGTTTGAAGATCTAGGGTTTTGTTTTTTTTTTTCATTACCACTTTGTTAAAACAGAAATTTTTAAAGGTCAGCTTTGTAGTGAACTCTGCAGTGAAATGAAAGCTGGTCTTTTTATTTTTTTCACAAGAAGACCTAGGTGAAAACTGAAATTCCAGGCCGAACGACCTGTTAATAAATTGCACCGCTTTATCACTGAGAGGGATTAGCAAAACATGCAAGTGAAAAAGAAATGCTGGTCAAAGCTGCTTGGCCTGTGTTAGTCCATATGAACTGCATTGCCATGGTCTTGGTGTTGTGGATTGCAGCACCATGGACAGTGTCTGTTTTATGAAAGCTTCCAACAAAAAGCTTATATTTTATCTTCTTTCAGCTGTATTTACCTTGACTGCCTGATCCTTTCCCTGACGCTCTGCATAGCAAACTCTAACTAGCAAAAAGAATTGTAGTTTAGTGAACAGAACTGTAATACCTTGTCATTTCTTTACCCAGTGTTAAATGTATGTTGCTGCCTGTTAGCCATTTCTTTTAAAAATGTTTCAAGATCAAAAGATTTCATAGGAAAAAGGTTAATTTAATCGCTCTAGCTACCTAGCCTTTTAGCCTCAATCCATCCAGCCAGCTATCACAATTTGTATATTGTATATACAATACCAATAACAGGATGGCTTTTTAAGTGTTTAGTTAGTTTACAGTGTGCTTGAAATAGCCAGTTTTAACTGTGAGCTCACTGCCAATTTATTCCATGTTAGTCACATCCATCTGTCAGTAAATTTCCAGTTCATGTGAAAAATGTCCTTCCTAGACACATCCATATTAATGAAATATCGCAGACTGAATCTATTAAAGGTCTCTGGATAGATATTACAGAATGTGGGCATATTTATCTAGGCATTTCTACTGGAGGAAGGGGCGGGGTCTGGCAAAGAGCCGATTTCGCCTCTCATCTCTCCTGCACAAACTCAAGAAGGAGAAAGTCCTTATTGCGCAGACCCTGGTTGCAAACTTGGCAATATGGCAGAAGCATTTTGGCTTCATTTATATAGAATGGGAGTGACAAGACCACGTTGTGCATTTCATATACAGTCGATGAACAGGATAGTTAGGACACATGCTGCAACCTACACCAAGGGATAAAAAAGATAGATGGCTTGAAGTTATGCAGTTATATAAGTTATATGTTACATATAAATTATATAAGAAGTTATATAAAATACAGAGCAGTTCACCACTACCTCCTCTGATAGTCACTATCAATGAGATCTCAGGCTTGTAAGTCCTCATATCAACCATTCTCAGATCATCAGAGGATAAATCACCTGACAGTCATCATTGATTCACTAGATTTCCACAAAGGTAGAAAAAAAAAATGAATGCCTTACCTATTCAGCAAGAAACAAGAGTCATCATTCCTGAATACCTTTTTCCTTTCAGAATATATTTCCCTCTCTCAGTCTCTCTCTCCTGATTGGCTGCCGGCTCCTGCCAGTCACGATGCCTCTGCCTAATGCAGAGATAATGTCAAGCTAATTTATCCAGCAGTTTCAAAGCTAATAGGAGATGAACTGACTTAAATGGTTGCAGTAAAGTATATACTGTATGTACCTTCATAGAGAGTGGATTGTAAAAATGGGGGAGAAAAAGTCTGAAAGAGAAGAATACCTGCAAAGAGAACTTTGGTCCATGAAAAATGATTACAAATGCCCCAGGGCCTTTAAGGCCTGGGAATAATGGTTAAAAGACAGTAAAGAACTAAGTGGGCTTCCACATAGTACTCTCTCATTTAGAGGCTACTATTAATTAGTCTTTGTTTAGAGCTCAGTGATACAATAACTCTTTATTCCTTATGAGGCAGGTACGAAATGTTGCCTGTACCGCAGGTCAACGTTCAATTCAGTCCAGTTCAACCGATCAACCACATGTACGAGAGAGAAAAAAGAACAATGAGGTATATCTGGAGTATATTAGGTTTATATGTACCATTTGAGAATGTTCTGGCGCAGAGAGGTTGAGCTCCACTGAGGACTTAAGATGTATTGAGGTCAGTCAGATGTCAGATTTCCTTCAGCTTGGGTTTTATCTATTTTTTTCCTCTTTGTTTCTTGTTTTTTGTTTCTTTCTCTCCCTCAGGCTTCCAACTTCTACACTGCTGGTCAAATTTTGTCTTTCCAAAATATATAAGAAACCAATATACTGTAGCGTGGGCGAGGAAGAAGCTTAACCAGGAAGCATCGCCAAAACAGTACATTTGCTTTATTATTGGCAAACTCAAACTTACCGCTGGCGCGATGTGGGGAAAAACCCACCGGACTTCAGCAGAATGCTGAGCACAAAGAGATGTAAAACTGACATTAAATATATTTAATGAAAACAGCTCTTCAAGACATTAAACATCGCATTATCAAGGCAATTACAGCGGCTTACAGGAAAACAAATTAGCGCTGGCACTATGGCATAGAGACATTAAAATACTGTGCATCTGAGTACAGTCTAAGCCAAAAATATGTCCAGTCTCTTTTCATGCATAATTATGGAGTGTTCACTTATAGTAATAACTATAATAAAAACTTATAGTGTATACTTACATATAGTAGAGTGTGTTATGATTCCCACTGTGAGTGATCATGTACGTGTGTGTACGCTAATTGCTTGACCTTGCACTAACCTTCTGGCTTCATGGCATGCAGGGGAACGGACCAAGGTGGAGAAGAATTATTTTCCTTTCTTTCTACTGAGTGGGAATTACTCAGCATCTGGAACACTGAACTAATGAAACAAATTCCCTCACGCTTTCATGTAATTATATAAATGTCTCCTCTACCCCTTACATCACCTCTCTTTCCAGTCTGCTTGCTCAGAGACAATGTCAACATTGACTTCACATCTGCTCTATGTAATTAATCTTACACAACTTCTTTATGACTAATTTGGCTTATATAAACACTGTAAGCATTAAACTGACACAAATGTGTGTGTGTCCGGGATTTCCACCTATGGTGCTCACGATTCTTAAAGGTTGCACAGATGGATTTTTTTTTTTTTAATTAATCCCCCATTTTCACTTGGCCAAGTTTCACCCACCAGCCAACTAGTAACAAAATAAACTAGTGATCTCCGGATGATAGGGTGAACGCTTTGCTCTTTTCTCCCATGAGGCCCGAAGACCAGAAAAATGTTCACCTAAATCTGGGAAATGGGCCTTATCTAAAAACGTCTGAATACATCTATATTAATGGGCCGCGTTGTAGTCAAGACCACCTACACCAAGACCAAGTCATGACCAGGACCAGGGTGCATTGAGACCAACATAAAACAAGACTTTGAGGGGCTGAGACCAAGTCAAGTCCAAGACCAAAGCTGACCAAGCCACTACTAGCTTCTGTTTACCATGAGATGAAAATCACTTTCAATATGGTCGCTTTTTTACACATGCAATTTTATCCCTTATCACATGCGAATTAGCTCACATTATTTGAAATCACCGAGGATTATTGAGGAGGGAAAAAAAACCCACTCCACTTTGGCATTCTTTTTGTTATTTTCTGATATAAGGATGCTTAATAGGTTTTAATCTCTCAGACGAGCGCCCTTAGCAACTGGGCTTCCTGGTGTCATTTGCACATTACTGTTCATTGTCTGTTAACCAGTGCCTGTCATTACCAGCAGTCTGGCCCACGCTGTTTATTTAAAGCTTACTGCTGCAGCTCGGAGAACAGTCGATCAGGATCACTAACGGCGATCAAGGCCAGTGTGGAACTCTGGGTTCGCTGATGTCACAGGTTGAAGGTCACTCACGTCAGTGTAGCAGCATTATGCCTCATTGCGCAAAATGTTCAGAGTCTGACAAAAATAACAGCATGAGCTTTTCATTACCATGACAATGCAGCTGTCTCCCTCTCGGTCTCTCTGACTCTCAGTTTTTGTCTGCAAAACCCATCTGAGTATAATAACACTGTCCTCCTTTTGCATACTTCCCCTCTCTCTCTCTCTCTCTCTCTCTCTCTCTGTCTGTGGTGATATGTAAATCAAATCATATGCATATTTATCTTCTAGCAGAATAAAAAAACAATGTAAGGGAGACAAGCAAACCCAGAACACCACATGCTAGACTTATTGACAGATTGGGTTCTTTTTCACTTGTAAGTTGTTTTGTTTAATAGCGTCTCCTGAATGAATAAATAGCAAAATATGTATGTTTCTCCGAGAGTTCTTCTCTGCACCCACACACTCAGCTTGGGTTCAATGGGTTTATATAAAATGCATACAGTGAGACAAGTCTAAAGGGATTTACAGCGCACCAGTGCAACACGTATTAACAGTAGCACTACACCTGATATTAAAAAAACTATATCAAGTGTATACCATGTCGGTTTGTTAAGGGAGGAAAAAAAACTTGAACAGGCCCAGGGTTTCCCGAATTATTTTTTATTACACCCCAAGCGTAATTTTTATTACTGATATTTGATTAAGTGTGTTAGAGCATGAGGCTAATGCTGTAGACCATAGTCATGCAGTGTGTGAAGCACTTATTCTGAGAGCCAGGAAATTGTTTAAACTGTTTGTATTTTTCGCCTGGGTGACTACTGATAGCTTTACAAGCAGAAAGAGACAGAATTTAAAAAGTCTGAAAAAATGACGGTCATATAAAGTGAAACTGTGTGTGGATTAAACGTTATGGTTGTACCGAATGCAGGAATGTGCACCGCAGGAATAATGGGCTGCGCAGTGTTTGTGTATTGGTGTGTACATTTTGTACGTGTACTATGATATGTGTATTGGGAATCACATGCACTCACTGGTGCAACACAAACATATTAGCCTGCGTTACAGTCTTTTCATCAGATGAGTTAATTTCGACATTACACCTCATTTACTCTTCCCAATTAGACGATAAAGCAGCATGGGGTGAGACAATTCGCCTTCATTTTAAGCATTAATGAAAAACACTTTCTAAAAAAAAAACACCATGGTGTAGTCGTGTGAATGTCTATCTATTGTCTACTGTGATATATTTTTAATAAAGCTCTGTAGTCACTTATAAGGCCCTTAAGTCATATAGACACCAGCTATCTGTCAGTGTGTTTGTGGTTTTATGTGTGTGTGTGTGTGTGTGTGTGCTTTTGGGTTCTTTGTTTCTGATCTAAATGCAATCAGATCAGAGTCCTTGGGAATACTACACAAGAACATGATCATTCTTCCTATTCCTGTTAAAAGAAACACAATCTATTATCAGCTTAGCCTGTTAAGCCTCCTTGACCTTGCCCTTTTGGACACATAATTATTGAACCATCGAGAAACGTATTCACACAATAACACCCACGTTCAATTCGCTGTTTTATGAAACAGTGTATGTAGAGCATCCTAATACATTTCAACTGAGAGAGAGAGAGAGGAAAAAAAAAAAGATTCACACGATATTTTTAACATCTTTTTTTTAGCTCTGCCATCTAATTGGTCCACAACTGTTCATCTTATTGTTAGTATAATAAAATGTGAAGTAATGAAACAATAGTGAGAAGGATCGTATTTCCCTTGTGCTCGTAATTCCTTCTTTACATGTAAAAACAGTTTGTTTTTACGCTGTCAGAAGTCCAAGTGTCAAATTAGCCTTTCTGTGTATTCTAAGTGCAAATATTGTTCTTTCAGTTAAATTAAGCGCAGCCACATTATACATCACTGTCTGGTTATTCCACGGTAAAATTATGTTTTTAACCCTGTGCGAGCACCTTCATGGAGTGGCGTCGAATCGACACGCTGCCTACAGAATAATAAATAAACGAAGTTCCAGTTCTTGCCTTTAAATGAGCTATTCTGTATATACAAGTATTTGCTTTGAAATGAAATCAACATACAGACGTATTCACTTATTAAATCTACAGTACGTATAACATTTTTTACACAGTTTGCTGTTTGAGGAAGAATATATGCATCACTCCTCACAGTTAGCTGGCCAGCACGTTGCTAACAAAAGATGAACATGGAGGTATCCGTGGTTTTTTTTTTCCACTTTGCAAGTCGAGTGCAGCTTATATAAAGCAGAAGAGTCAAAAGATTACCGTTAGCATGTTTCATTGCTTGGATGTGTTCAAAAGAAATGGACTTTTTACTGTAATACAGCACCGTGAGCCTGTAAATGCAAGTTATCATTGGCATAGAGGTTCATTTTAAAATTGAAAGCTCTCAACTGAACTTTTGGATCAGAGTTGGGATCAATTAAAACGGCATTTTTCTAATTAACTAATTAGGTAATGTCCGTCAAACTTGATGAATGCTTTCTTAGAAGTAAGATCTTAAACAGCGTTTTGGATTACTAACATGAAAAGGTGGTATCTGAAGTATTAAAGTTCCACTATGCAGGATTTACGGGGATCAATGAACAGAAATGGAATATAGTATTCATAAGTATGTTTTCATTAGTGTATGTAACTATGAATCATTGTGTTTTCATAAGCTTAAAATGAGCCCTTTATATCTACATAGGAAGCGGGTCCACCTCTACAGAGCGGCCACGTTGTACTGCTACAGCAGCCCAGAACAGTTTCACGTTTTCATAAGTAGCGGCATGAATCCGGAAGGAAGCAACGGAAGGTGAAAAGGAATTCAAAGAGGATGAATGAGAACCCAAATTTTGATAAATGGAGGATCACGCTTATAATTTAGCATGGAAAAAGCAAGTGTGAATGTTAGTACTTGGACGTATACTACAGGCTCCTGATATATATGCTTGGAAACGGAGGGGTAAGAATGGGGCATTCAGTAGGTTGAATCCTATATAGTGGATCTTTAAATGGAGCGATGAGGCCTCTTTATACTGCTATTTTCATTTAAATGGGTCATTTCACAATAAAATGATTATACACTCGGGTTAGCCAAATCAATTTTCAGCAAGAATTACTCTGTTAGCTCTTAGTGCATTCATTTTAACAAGAGGGTCCAGTAGCAGTGGCACAGGCTTGCTGTCCAAGCAGTAGGTAATTTCTAAGCGATTAAAAACTAATTTGGTGATAGCTCAAAGCTTTTGAGCCGAGAGGGCTATCAAACCACCTTTTACGCAGTGCTAAAATACAAACAGCCAAGCTGAAACAGCTGAATATGCCCTTTTCCCACAGAATGATGCTGGTTGAAGAGGCCGCTCTGCATGACGTGTATGCACCGCTTGGTCTTGCACTAGTGATCCAGAAATCCCAGGACTGAAGCATGTTCAAGGACATGGCGCCTCTCGCCATTGATTTTAATGAGGCAGACGACAAGTGTGGCAATGCATAAACATTCCTTTCTGTTGTTTGTTTAAAACCTTCACCAGAGGCAATCTCTGATGCCACAAAACATCCATGAATGAATGAGATCTATTCACATAGAAAAGAAAGAAACATCATTCCCCAGCCCCAACACACCAAAAACAAATCAACACATTCATATGAATGTGTTTTTCAAGGGAAGCCAAAACGCCTTTGCGCATGCCGCTTGACGGAGCTCCAATATTAAACGAATATTCTAGTCTAGTCCTTTATTTTCTGACACAGTTCCCTGTACTGAGAGAATAACAGCTTTTTATACTATATATAAATACTACAATTGTTACACTCTATAGAGAGAATGGAGTATAAGAAATATATCAAAGTCTTACTGGAGCAATAAAGCAAAAATAATCTGATTACTTGCACTTTAATAAAGGTTTTGTAGGATTTATGCATGCTCATGCTCCACTGGCGATACATAATCACAAATTCCGCAGCCGATTCTTAAAAAAGCACAAATTATACAGATTTAAAGCTTAATTTACAAGTTACTTGGAAACTTCTGTTAAAGTCACGAGATGGCAGTCATTATATTGTAGTATGGTTACTACTTGAGCATTAAATATGTCTAATGCACAATATATATATTGCTTTTCTTTGGGTTCTAAAAGTCCTGTAGGTTTTGTGAGTCCATTTATGAGAACTGAAACACACACACACCACTTTCTTCCCGCTGCTGCCACAGTCACCTAAGAAATGGCTACCAGAGCAACTCATCTCTGCCAACTTTCTGGTACATAACACACACATATCAAGCTGAGTGCAGAAGCTGTGGGGTGAAGCGATGGTCAACGTGGCGTGTTTCCAGGATTTTGGTGCCCATCTGTTTTTGATGCTATCGGTTTGAGCTTTTAACGCTTGAAGAAAAATGTGAAACAACGCAAGGCACCAGAAGCCTGGGATCCAGTGTAGAAGTTTCTGTGATATTGAAGAAACATCCGTAAAACATTTATTCAGTAGGAAAATGACGAGGACTTCACCAAGCATTATAAAATGTGTACCCTCTTAAATACTCAGGGAGGACGAGAGAAAAGAATGATGTCATCAGCTGTGTGAGTTGTTAATATGCACTGTACTTTTATGGAAACATCCATCATGGGTTGCTATATCGTCTTGATTTTGTGTGAATGTGCATTGAATATGTTCATTGCAACATCGCTAGTGTGTGCATGCTCCTCACACTTTCCTGCTGCACATGATATGGCCAGTGCTGATTACACGTTGAAGTGGTTTAGCCTGGAGCATTCACTCCTTCCTAGATTAATCTCTTCTCTGTCTTTCTCTCTTCCTCTGTCTCCCATGGCAAGTGTGCCTGATATGATAACAGGATCATTTAGGGACAAGCCAGACACTGTCTGGACTCCCAGAAGCCCTGGGGAAGCATTGTCACACCGGACCTGGAGCACAGCCACTTTCTGTGTGGGAATAGCTGAAGATAAAGAGAACCCTTAGCCGATGCACAGATGACTTCCACTCCCCTTTCACTTTTAGGATAATTGGAACGGGGAATGAGAGTTTTAAATCAGGACCACTCAGGACCTCATCGGAGACATTATTTTTCTTCCTTTTTCTCGACATCCTTTTGTTTAATCTCTCACAGTAGATTTGACCATCACCACCAGCCAACCATTCCTTTTCCTTTTACTGCCTTTCGTTTGTATTAGCCACTCAAACGACTCACCATGCTGCTCAGGACTAACCGCTGCTCAAGTCCCATAGCTAGCTTTGTATATCTAAACACGTTTAAACACCCTCACAAGGTCTTAAACTACATATTACTGAAACTATGCCAAAAATATTGCACTACAGCATTATAGGTACTGATGTACTGTATCTCGTACTATTTTGACATGTTAGCCCTAATAGTTTTCTATCTGATTATTAATCCAGACTACTCCTTATGATGGCATTATAAGGGACATCGTAGGCATAAAACAAAAAGAGAGAAAGATTAAAATCATAAATTAACAAGAAAAAACTGAGATCGTAAACTCGTAAATTTGTGAGAGAGTTTATAATCACAGAGAATTTTCAAGTTTTATTTCTTGTCAATTTGCAACTTTAATTTGGAAATTACTCTCTTTTTCGGAATATTGCTACCCCTCCCTTTAAGTGTATTTCTTAAATTTTTTTAAGAAAAACTATAATGGCCCTAGTACACCGTCGTAACTACCACATCCTGGTATCCAGAGTTATTACCATTCACACAGGTACAGAACACACATGCATGTTAGCTGTCACCGTTTCACTGTGTCATCTTTTGAGTTCAGCTTTTCATTACGTAATATTCAGGTGATCAAAAACCAGCATTGGTTGGTGTCTCTAATAGTTAATAGTCCTTTATCCAGCTGTCAGGAACTTGATTTCCTCTCTTGTTTTCTGAAGCTCTTTGGGATCAAGGTCCCTTCCGCTCTACACCCTTCGCTCCCCCTTCGCTCCGCAGCACATAAATAGCACCCCAGTTGAATTGTAGCGTCTGCTTGCTGCTGCAAAACCCAAAAATGACTATTGATTTCCTGTCCTCTCCACTGTTCAATTATGCAAAGCCACCTTTTTTATTCTCCGAGCTGTTTTGGGCCAGGCGCCAGCCTGTGAATACACTCCATCTGAGGGTTAAAGTGGTCGAAGGCTCGTTAGTCCTTAGTGTTCTTGTGTAGAGGAGCAGGGTGATTATGAGACTCTTAAAGATTAAATCCTCACTTTTGTGAACTTTTGCCCATACAGGTTCCTTTGTAAAAAGAATATATATATATATATATGGGCTGCTTAAATCAGCACTTTTAACGCAAGTGCACAGACACTTTCTGTCGATTAGCACAAGAAGAATAGGTCCTGTGACATGATAGTGGGCACGGCTATGAAGCAACACCTCTGTGTGTATCTGCATCTATGCATAATTAGTGTTTAGACACTCAGTCACGCCGTGTGAGAGCCGTTTCTCTCTCCAGCAGGGCAGGTTGGCAGGAGATTGCCGTTTCTGCAGAAACTCAGATGAGTGCTGATTCTCACCTACACCCCCTGCTGGAAGACACGAGTACAGGGCTGCATAATAATAATATTTATAAAATCCAGTAAGAAAAATAGGATGATAGGAAAGCAGGAAACTTTCAGGTCAGGTTTGAAAAAGGAAATGAAAGAACAGACAAACAGAGATCGAGGCGGGGTTAGATTGATGCTGTGACAATAAATGATCTGCATAATGTAAGTGTTTCGTACTGAGGTGTAGCCATGGAGGAGCTCTTTGTGAACAGTTCAGACTGTACAACATGTAACGTGTATAACGTGTACAGAGTGGGTGCTCGTGTTATAAGGGTTAACGGGGGTGTCGTTGTTAGTGTCATTGCCTTGGCAATGCATGTCCATTAATTTGGAGGGGGGTGGAGATGCTGAAGGAGCACTGAAGGGAGGTGTGTATTTGTTCGGCTGTTGAGTTCAAATATCAATAATCTTTCTCCAGAATTGCTGACGGCACCTTTACGCTGCTGTACGCTTTTATCCAATCAATGCCCAAGAAAAGAGAATTAAAGTAAAGGCACATGCACCATTTCTGCATCTGTGATCGTGAGCAAATAAGAGAAAGCATTTTTGGCTCCTAATGTGAGCTTCTAAAGTAAGAGAAGGATTTAAGCTTACTGTATATCAAGGCTCTATGGCACGAGGGAGGGTCTAACAATCACCCCATTAATGTTAATAGCAAGGCCAGGACGCCTAGCAGCTACAGACTTGAGGATCATCTGACGATTTATGTCAAGGCCGAGTGGTGGTAAGAACGTGGCATGTTTGTGTACTCATATAGCATATTACAAGCGCTAATGTGAAGACGTATATAACATGACCCAAGGACAGGGCCAAGGACTGATCGCAGGAGCACCTTGAGTGAAAGTAGCAGATTTATGTATATAGGCACAGATTCTTTACACACTGGATGTGCTAATTTACAGGCACTCTCAATCTTCTCTTGTGTTATTCCTCCTCTGTCATCTCTGTTCTCTACAGCTCATCAACTCATTTTCACTCTTCTTTTATCCTCTCTCAGCTCTCTCTCAGCCTGACAAACACCCCCGTCTCTCTCTCACCTCCATCTGTTCCTCACACTGAAAGCTCAGGTAAAATTGTGTGTGTGTGTGTGTGGCTGCAGGTGTAATAAAGCATCTGTTTGAAACAGTGTGCAAGGGGGTTTAGGCAAGGTGAAGATGACATTGGCTTTTGGAATACAAAGACAAAGTAAAAAAAAGTCGTCTCTACTTATCCATACCTAACACACACAGACGTGCACACACACACACACAGACGTGCACACACACACACACACACAATGAAATTGAACGCTATCGTTGCATTCTACTACTCCGATCACATGGCCACACAAACCGCTTAAAGCGCAATTGCTCGATGCTGAAGATTTCTTTGAATTTATTTTTTCTGCAAACACATTTTCCTTGAAAGGAGGTAATCACTCACTGCAAGCTCATGCACACCCACACACACACACACACACACACACACACAGAGCAAGGATGCTTTAGTCTAATGCTCCATGTAATTACATTATCTTCCTCAGTGATATTAAAGAGAATGATTTAACTGGTTGGGGGAGTGTGCTGTCTCAGGAATGAGGGAGAGGTGGAGAACAGCGAGACAAAGTGAAAGAGGAGGAGCGTGGCTCGTCACACAGCATTACTTCATTAGATTTGGATCTCACGTTTCCTAATTAGCTCAGTCAGTGATATAATTATGCAATAGAACACGAGAGCCAGAGTATTATCACTAATAACATCGCAGATGGGGTTTAGTCGCAGATCTGAGATTATATTTACTTTGAAAACTGCATTTCTTCACCTACAATTTGAAGATATACAGTACCTCTACTGAAAGCATATTTTACAGTCCAATCTTTTCGCCCTGCATTACTGTTCAGACTACGGATTCAATAATAATACGGATATTACTCTCTCTGTCTGTCTCTCTGTCACAGGATGAGCTAAAGACCCTGCAGAACATCAGTGATGGAGGATACCCACTGCAAAAGTGAGTTTTACACACACAAACTCGTATAAACTCACACACACACACACACACACAAGCACTGTTATGACAATTTTATATTTACCTCCTTTTACCTTCACTTACCTTCTGTGAAAGTGTGACACACTCAATGCACTTTGTGGAGCAGAGCATGCAGAGCATCAAGTCGTGTCATTTCAGCTAAGCTGGAAATGAAGTCAGTACCCTGTGGAAAAACATTAGCTATCTTTAGCTGACATGGAACGCATTCAACATTGTGAGTGGCTTCTGTTCTGCCGTGTTCATCGTTTTCCATGCTATTAAATTGGCTTTTTGACAAGGCAAATTTATTCCATCTGAATGCTGCCTGCTGTTTGACATTTAGAGACAGGCAGTTGTCAGTCCATTCGTCCCCCTACCCCATCCAAAGACACAAACACGCGTGTCCTTAAGCAAATTTTAATGAAATTCCCTCATCAGTGTATCAAGACTGGATTCACCCTGTGGCTAGAGCTCGAGCTGCTGTTTAATTACAGATAACACCTGCCAGCCACACACACACACAAAGCTATGAACAATTAATTTCATTAATATTTCCATACACTCCTGTGTATATGCGCACCATCCACATGTTCGTGTGATTTGTCTGTACCCAGCATGAATATTGAGAACTTTTTTCACTGGCAGGAAAATGAATGTGACTAAGAAACTTGTGTGTTCATGTGCTTATGAGTTCATCCCCTGATCCCTTGGGTTCTGGAAATACTCTACATGAACAGCTGTATATAAAGCAGATGTAATCATTAAAACTTGAAAAAAGCTAGTTATAAGTAAAAAAATATATATATTCTCAGTATCAAGAGCTGAATAAAGAAAACAGCTTAATAAAGCATGCAAATGATATCATTAATTTTGCAGAAAATTGACAGCTGCGCTTTCACACGCTGTCTTGGAAAGGATGTGAATTGTTATGAACTAGGATCTGTTGGTAAAGGCAGACTGTAATGAGGAGCTCATTTTCATATTTTCAGATAAGGAGAATGCCAGAACACACTGTTCAGGTACACATTATAGCAGCGTGAGAAAGTGTGAAAAAGAGACGCAACATCTGGAAATATCACCATTTTCTTTGGGTGTGCAAACTAGAGGAAATTGGGGGGGGGGACGTCCCCCAACCAGTACCAGCAGATCCCAACCCCCATCCAAAAAATGTGAAAATTAAATATATCTTATTGTATATTTTTCTTGATTTATGCAAATCATTAAATTCCCAATGTCAAACAATGACATTATGAACAAAAACGTTATGTCAGAGAGACTCTGGTCATGATTTGATTAAGTGTCCGATAACCATCACGCAACGTGCCTCCTTCCTGTGGAATCCCATCTCCTGCTAATACATCAGTCCGAGTTTCACCATGGTAAAAGTGGTTTAATATTGGGCGTTCACTGCACAGTTGAAATCCTCTCTTCTGTTCCACAAGAAAGAAACACAAAAAAGCACCATGTATATTGTCTTACTCTGGAGTGGACAGAAAACCAAGCACATCTGATTATATTTTTAAACTTTTCTCCCGTTAAAGGCCACTGAAGCAAATCGCTCAGGAACGCAGGTCGCCATGTGAGTGGGAGCAGAGGATTAGCTATCAAGCGTCTAGGACATTAGAAAGATCAACACAAATGCATTAAATTTATTTAAGCTGCAAAGGACAAGTTAGGTATGGATTAGGTTGGCTCGAGCTGTATGTCGCACTTTTTATGTCGGAATTCGTTGTAATGTTTAATCACATTTTGTTCAGTGTGTGATATGCTGTATTTCACCCCTGATCACAAACTGATTTTGATTAACAGCATCCAGCAGGCCTGGGGGGACTTTCTGCAAAGACAGGATATCCTGGAGAAGCGGAGCCCCTCCCCGCCATCGCTTTCTTCCTCAGACAAGATGAGCACTTCAATCAGCATGACTACCCTGTCGGACGGCAGCACCCCTGTAAGTCTTCCCGCTTTTCCTTACCTTGGTCTGAGCTAAGATCGGCTGTTTGTGCATGAAGCAGCCCAGAACAGCATGTATCCTCTTCCTGTCCTAAAGTGAACCTGTTTCATTTCACACAAAAGAGAGGTCTTAGACACAAAACAACCTCTATATAAGTTAAATGACATTTCTTCCCACGCGTTTTCTTATTGCTGCATTAATGGCTTAGCATATCAGTGTTCATTGTTACTGAAGTAGCAGTGTTTTATTTCTTGCCTCACTGTGATATTTATATAAATGTCATTGTCTTTCTCACTGCTCATAGAGATACCTGTATGCATGTACCTATAAATCTGTGTTATCGTTTTGGCTATGCTTATCAGTGTGGTTTCCTCACTGAGGTGTGTGTGTGTGTGTGTGTGTGTGTGTGTGTGTGTGTGTGAGGTGAAGCTTGGAGCAATATACAGTATCTGTGTAATAGGCTTTGTGACATTGGCGTGTAAGAGACAACGGCTCCCTTACCACGAGAAATGAAATCAACCGACACAAACACACACTTATGAACAAAGATGTCCTCTGGAGGATCTCAGCATTGCTGAGCATGCTGCGGAGTGTGAGTTACTGAGGGAGGGAGACAGGGAAAGACAGAAACAGATAGAGATCGAACACTTCCGATACACATACGGCATTACCACGATTGCAGAAAGGCACTTACATGGAATTTGTCGTACTGTGTTGATGACAAACAAGAACACAGGATATGTTTACTGGTCAAGTTGTTAAAGGGATGAGAACACTGTTGCTAGGTGGTGCGATGGGTGCTGCCTCACAGCTCCACCAGTACACGTTACCCTCTGTGAGGAGTTTTGCATGGCGTTCTTCTGAGTTCTCCCGTTCCTGCTCACCTCACAAAGGCATGTTGGATTGGCTAAGAAAAATTGCCCCTCGGTATGAATGATTGACTGGATTGGCATCTAATCCAGGCTGAATGCCCTACTAACACCCAGTGGTATCTGGACCCAATGCGACTCTAAGCAGGATAAAGAAGTTTCTGATACTGAGTGAGAGTGTTACGAGGTAAGTGGACAATATAGAGATTGGTTTGCTAATAACTGATGCAAACCAACATGCTCACATATAGCCATTCAGTCTTGTATATGGACATTTACGCAATACAGCTGTAATCACACTGTCCACAGTCCTGAGTTCCATTTTAAGATACGTCAATCCATCCATCCATTATCTATACCGCTTTATCCGTCTGGGTCGAGGGGAAGCTGGAGTCAATCCCAGCATCATCGGGCGAGAGGCGGGGTACACCCTGGGCAGGTCACCAGTCCACCACAGGGCCAACACAGACAAACAGCCACACACGCTCGCATTCACACCTATGGGCAATTTATTGTAGCCAGTTAACCTAATTTGCATGTCTTTGGACTGTTGGAGGAAACCGGAGCAGCCAGAGGGAACAGGTATAGGAAGAAGATGCAACCTCCACACAGAAAGCCCAGTCGGGTCGGCACTGCACCACCATATGCCACCCTTGTTCCTTTCCTTTCAGTTTTTATTTGCATTTTTCAATAGGCTACAGTTTCTCTTTTTAAAAGACCAGCTTTCTTGGCAAAGATTAACGCTGCATGCAATGTTTTTCTGTTTTTGGCTGGAAGAGTTACCACTGAGAGGTTAACAAGTGTACAAGGCCATGCTTGAATTTCAAAAGCTCTCTTTTTCTGTTGTCCCAGCAGTACAAACCATCTCCGCGTGAAACCCAGTCGTATTTTCCAACTGATTGGATTTGTAACCTCTGTGTCAAAAGTTTGTCTGCACACCCTCCAGTTACACACACCCTCCACTGTGTGTGTGTGTGTGTGTGTGTGCGTGCGTGTGTGTGTGTGAGTGTGCGCACAAAATGGATTCAGATGAAATAAAATCAACATAAAGTTTGGCTGCTGGTGAAGCAAGGACCTAACCTGACCTCATATCCCTGCACTGCATTAGCATCTATACTTTACCCAAATCATAGCTGTCATATTTAGGTCTAAGTGCAATTGGCTTGTAAAGTGCTTCACAGGAGAATAAGACCTGAGCATGATATGCAATAATGTAGTCACCATCTGTGTCGCTGCTTTGAATGGCCATGTTTTAGGAAATTCGCAGTATCTAATTTTCTGAAACCTATAAATCCAAGGACATTTCATAATTTCATAATCACCTGTCTGATCACTGTGGTTTAGTGCACTTCTATCATCCACTTATTATATTTAGGTATGCACCAAACAACTGAACCCTGGTCTACCAAAGATTCAGGGTCTCTATCCTCAGCCATGTAGTTCAATTTGTAAGAAGGACATAGTTTTACGATGGACTGTGGAACGGACTTCCCATCCACATCAGCTAACCAATTTGTGCCAGTCTGGGCACTGGGGAATGATTCACAGCCACTGTTCTGTAGTCTTGATGTAATTCATAGAACAAAACGTATTTATTTCTAGAGTTCACGCAGGTTAATGCATGTGTAGTTGTTTTCCTTTAAATTCACAGGCAAGTTTAAGGGAACGTTCGTTTTGACATTTCAATAAATAATAAAAAAACAGGTCTTAAACAGCTCTGTAAGTGTGTCAGAAATGGCATTTGGCCCTACACTTTGGATTTCAGCATATTATAAATGTCTCTATAAAATATCTCTATCAATGCATATAGTACTGTTGGAAATACTGACACACTAACTAGTTAACTGAAATAGTATTCTATGTTTTTCTTTAATAAAATAACCTGCACAGGCACATCCTGACTAACCAGAGAATTCCCATTTCTGCTTGAAGTGTTTGAATGCTTGAAAGAGATATGAGCAAATTTACTGTCTTCAAAAAACACAATGCCTTTATTTCAAGGGATAGGTATTGTGATTTGATTGGATGAGCTCTTGGGAACAGTAGGATCAGTCTCTAACCTATCCTTAAAAACCGCTCTGTAAACAGAAAGCCTTCTCGAAAACGTTATTGTGTTTTCTGAACGTGTAAAAAGCCCTGTAATGACATTAAATGTCCTCTAGGTTGCAATGTTGCATCAGAGCTGGCATTCTACTCTTGCTGATTTTATGTGCCGAGTGCCGATCAATCCGGTTTTAATCTTCTTTTTTTTTTTTTTTTTAATGTTTTGACAGTTACAACACACCATTAATCCCTTAGATGGATTTTAGATAGACTTTTTCACACACTTCATCATCTCCTTACCATTCTTCTCTAATTATCCTACCACAGTGCTTCCACACACACATACACACACACCTGCTCAATCCAGGTCACACTCACACTGTTCCCCAGCAGGCTTAGGGAGACAGGGAGTACATTTATTTCTTTCCATATTTAGCAGCTGAATGTTCCGCAGAAACTCACACTCGTGTAGAGTCACCGCGTTGCCGCATTCGATTTCTCCTGAGGAACTTCTGCCTTTTCGGTCGCTGACTTTTAATGAGTGTTTAGTTTCACTGAAGTCAGCATCCATGAATAGATAGGTGTATTTTATTGATCCCCAAAGGAAGTTTTGGGAAATAGTTTACTTGTTGAGGGCTGCAATATATTTAGAACAGAAATAAAAAAAAAAAACAGAACAGAAATATTTTGCTGCAAGTATGAAATGGAAACACACTGAGCAAAAACATCCATCCATCCATTATCTATGCTGCTTATCCATCAGGGTCGCAGGGAAGCTGCAGCCAATCCAAGGTGAGAGGCGGGGTACACCCTGGCAGGTTGCCAAACTATCACAGGGTTAACACAGAGATGAACAATCATTCCCACTCACATTCACACTTATGGGCAATTTAGAGTAGACCGTTGACCTAAAAGGCATGTCTTTGGGCAGTGGGAGGAAACCAGAGCACCCGGAGGAAACCCACACAGGCACAGGGAGAACATGCAAACTCAACACATAGAAAGGCCCCAGTCGGCCACCAAGTTCGAACCCAGAAGCTTCTTTCTAACCACTGCACCGCCATGATGCCCCACTGAGCAAAAACATAAGCCAGTTAATACCCAGCAGACACTGCAATTTCAGACATAGTAAATAAAAACAGTGCCATTGTAGTGACTGCTGTTTGTTTCTCTAAATACTCTGTTACCTCTGGAACTACAGCATTAGGTCATGGCATCATTAAGCCTCTGATGTTATGTCTGTAATGATCATTTAATGATCAGCCATTTTAGCTTTGTTTTGTCCTGAAGGCCGCAGTTTTATTAGCCACGTCCTTCTTTTTATTAGCCATATCTTTCAAAGATCTCTGTCTCATTTCAACCGTAAAGGAAACTTTTCAGAAGGCATCCCGTTCAGCGCAATGAACGTGTAGTGTTATAATAGCATCCTGGTTCTTCCAATTATAAGTTAAAGATATAGGTGATATGAAGCCCTTTCTGGTATAAATAAAAGTATATCACTATTAGGAATATGTATCATGTGATGTCTCGTGATGTAGTTTGAAACATGAGGTTTCATCTGATACAGGCGTCGACAGACGTTGGTTCATCTGAGAGTTGCAAGTGGTTACGCAATACATATTAAACGTCTGCTTGCGTCCTATTTACTAAGTAAACAGCGCTAGTATTTGAGCCTCCGAGAATGCAGTTATATACTGCTGTTGTCGTTGTTGCCTCGTCTTTATAAGGCAAATCAATGTGACTGACACAGGTACAGAGTATTTGGTAAAACTTGTAGGCAAATATTAGCTAATTGTGACAAGTTGGTCAGACAGCTGACTGTGTAGTTAGCCATCCGAGCAGTAAGTTAGGAAAAAGTACTGTAACTATTGCAAGTTACAGGAGGAGACAGATGGAAGCGACAGAACTTACAACACAAATACAGCTTTACAGTACAAATGCTAAAACCCCACATTTACGTCAACTTCACTGTATGTTTTTGTCTAAACATCACATGCATTCAGAACAGTGCATGAATTGGACCAATACTCATGGTATGCAGTACCAGCGCTTCTGTTTTTCTGAGCATTGGAGTACTGAGTTACGTGTTCTGATATTTCTTATAAACTCCTGGTGCTGCCTACAACAACAACATGTATGTAGCTAACAGTAAAAGTAATTTTTGACTAGTTAAATATTTGCAGTTTAATGTAACACTACTACACTTTTTGTTGCAGTCTAATGTTCTGTCAAATGCATTACTAAACTTCCTGGTAGTGATGTTAGCTGTTAGTTGGACATCAGTATTAATAAGCATATAGCTTAGATTTAGATCTTCAGTTTTATAGTTTTCCAGCAAATTATGAATTATTGAACCGAGAGTGATGGTTACCTCTGTTGCTGTATAACATACTGTGATAATCTCTGGTTTCTTAGCGTCATGATAGAAATCGGGCATTTTTCCTGTGTAAGGTTGATGGATGACGTGTTTGTCCGAAACTTTCACCAAATCTGAGGTAAACTGTTCTGACTGGAATTGCTATTACATTATTTAACAGCAACAAATACTTTAATATCCATTAACCTTTAGCCACATAAATTGTTCAGTGGTGTAAATGTGCATGGCTAGCAAAACACCTCAACACTTAGTTCACTTGCCATTATTGATTTGGTGTGCACCAGTGTGCTTGGGGTATTAGTATTTCCGACACGTAGTATATGTCACACTGTTATAATCACTCACCGGAGCCGCTTTACGCCAGCTTTATTTGCTTCAGTGCAAGCAAACTGGTATAATGAAGGGTCTTCATAATAGCATTATTGTAGGATCTCTGTGTAAAAAGGAGCTAATATTATTAACTTCACTTGCCAGTGGTTGTTAATGTTATGGCAGATTGCTGTGGGGGCATTTATATTTGTTCGCATTGTGTGAGTCTACTTTTCCGCTTAGAAATCAATGCGATGTTATTCTGACTGATCCGATTTACCCTGTGATGATACATCTCTATCCTGATGGGAGTGGTCTCTACCAAGATGATCCAGAGGGCACGAGGGATCGCTAAATGGTTTGTTGAGGATGGAGTCAGCGTAACTCACATGCTATGGTCTTCACAGTCACCAGATCCAGTTGAACGTGGGAGATTTTGATCTGAGGACATCATCAAAAAAAACGGGAATTTTTTTTTTTTGGAAGAATGGTGTTCGTCACTCGATTACAGTTCCAGAGAGTTGTAGACTCGGTGGTGTTCTGGTGGTTTGAGGTGGCCCAACACCTTACTAAATGACTTTATGTTGGTTGTTACTGTATATTTTAGCTCAATTTCACTGTAGTTCCTAAATAACATGAAGAAAAATAACAGACCATTGTTCTGAGGGATTAAAGAAAGTACAAATGAAACAAAGTAGGAACTGCAGTTCTCCAGCTATCCCAGAGTAACAGGAACACCAATCAAGTGGCACTTGTCAGGTTGTTATGTTACCAGACGGCATTGTCTTCCAAAGTATAGCAGCGAGCTACAGAGATATCACCGTCATTTTATATGAATCATTGCTGCAATAACATCTGATATCATGTTTTTTTTCCCCTCTTGCTTTTCTATACACTCTATCTCCTTTTATCCCTCTGAGGCAATTCGAGCTGCAGTTCCTTTGAGGTAATATATGATAATTATGGCAACTCAACATAAGGATATGTAAAATGAGCTCAACTTTCTGCAGCCTCGCTTGTCATTTATTACTTCACAGAAACAGCTGTGTCGTCTTGTATTGCTATAGGAGGTTTGAATTACACAGCCTTGGAATAGGGAATGAGTTTCCACTGTCAGGAAACGTGTGGAAAGCAAGCGTGAACTATTCTTGAACACAGAATTAACTGTGTATGAAGCATATGCATTACCTGGGTTTGGGAGGCAGATAAAATCATGTCTGGTACATCTAACAGAATATGGAATCTGCTACATTACATTTTTTTTTACTCTTTTCTTCCCCAACAAATGCATACAACATGTACGAGGGGGAGAAATGCACTTCGCAGGTTTCCATTTGCATGATAATTAAATTGCACACTTAGCCTTGTAGGCTATCTTTGTGGCAGGCTGATTTAAAAACCTTAATTTTTCTTTTTTAAATTTTGCATTTTTAAAATAGATCTTGCATTATGTACTGCAAATAGGTATCGGAAAAGTGAAACTTTTGCTTGGTTGATTTCGAATGTTGTGTCTGCTCTGGATTATTTTGTCTTCTTGGTTTGAGGAGAACTATGTGATGTTACAGTGGTGACTCATTGGTATTTTTTTAGTTTCTGTAGGTTTGCAGGTTAATGATTCTCAAAAAATGCCCCTCCTGGTAAGTTGAGCATTTTAAAAGGGGCCAGCTTACCCTTCCCAGAATACTATGCACCAAGCAGCGAGTCACCATCTTCAATATTAGTGATATTCCAAAAGCAACCTCGGCAACATCCTAAGCCGTAGATCTTAAACTGTAACATAAAATTGAAGATATTTTGTCAAGGTTTCTATATCTTAAATTCTTTCCACAGACCCATTCCAATTTTGTACGGTTATCCCATATGTAATGCCCCCGAACCGGTCTCAGGTGGCAAATTTTTTTCAATGCCTCCACCTATGACACCTATGTGGATGTTTGAGATGTTAGCTTGAGATGGGTTTCTAAGGGATCACTAACAGTGAATTTGCGGACGTTTTGCTGCACATAGAGCTAGCAGGTACTTTCAAAATGGAAACAATGCATTGGATTCTGGGAAGGGTGAGCCGGCCCTTTAAGTAACGTATATAACGTTTGTATGATGGTTATAAAGCATTTTTGGTTGTGTAAACATTAAAACAGACATTTATGTTATTTTTGTCTATGAGATAATGTAGTTTGAGCTTTCACACGATTTTAGAAATGTTATTTTTGTAATATTTCAGCATATAGTGCTTATTAGAGAATAGTGGATAGTAGCTGGGATAGTCATTGTGAACAAGACAAGCAATTAATGTATAGTTTCTATAAATTTTCCACATTTACAATTAGTTTAATCCAGGCAAATAATAATAATAATAATAATAATAATAATAATAATAATTACACATTCAGAAAATCTGTCCTGAGCCCATATTTCCACTAGGGGTCAGGGTTGCACTAACTTGCTACACACCTGCTCTCTCTGTCTCTCTCTCTCTGTCTGTCTGTCTTCCTCTCGATAATTGTCCATTATCAATTGTCTCTTAATTAAAAGTGGGAGGGAAAAGGCAGATAATTGCATCACTATGTTTACAACGAGCTCTTTGCTTCTCTACCTCTCTCTTTCCCTCCCTCTCTCCTTCTGTCTGCCTTTCTACATGCTGTTCTCTATCCATCCCGTGCACTGTCTTTATCCTGTCACATTTTGCATCAAATATTTAGTGGCTCTAAGATTGTGTCAGATTGCGGAATGAGGTCTTACCCATAACCTAATGGCAGCACATTTCTCTCTGATCATTAAAGCAGAGAACGCTGCTTATATGAAAAGGCAGATTGATATAATTATGAAAAGGTCCTATTGATAATGGGCAGAATTGATCAGTGCGGCCACAACATGTGGGTAATGTAAGTAAAACTGTTATGCATGGACATTATTTTCTATAACAGAAGTGTGAAAGTGTGTGATGCAGCTTATAACACAGCAAATTGCCAAAGATAACTATATGATATTCAATTTATTAATGAATGACACTTTTTCACTGTTAGTAGTTAGTGGGATTTAATGTTGTGGAACCTCCGAGAGACGGGTTAGCTCCTGTTCTCACTTACTCTATAGCAGTGATAAACAGTCATTCCCTCACCAGCATGTACTCTCTCTCTCTCTCTCTCTCTCTCTCTCTCAAAAACACAGTTTGTTATTTTTTCAGGAAGCCACTTAGCCTTAAAACCTCCTCTGTTGTCTGCTGTCAGGACTTTCCTGTGCTGGGAAACCTTACAACGCACCATGACTGTTATGAAGCACTGTCACTCAAATCTCCTTCCATAAATCTAACATAAATGTCTCCTGACAGAAAACTTCAACACGCATTTTCCTTTGTTACACAGCAACACGTTTTTTTTTTTTTTTTAAATCTAATGTCTTAGATTGTATGGAGTACACAAGTCCCTGTGTATGAGTTGTTACTATAGAAACAATAATGCATTAGGACAAGTGCATTAATATCAAACCAGTGTTCATGTTACAGCCACCGCTACTGTGTGGTTATACAAACATAATGCACACTTTCTGACCAACCAGATTCAAAAATTCAATCACACTGTGGTTAAATGATGATCATTTTGAAGATTGCAGCAAACCGTACTTCATTGTAGAAGCCATACACGGGCTGGAAATTGCATTTGCGGCTTTAATGCTTTTCTACGTCACACAGTGGACAACAACAATAAATCAAATCAAATTTCTTTACCATGTGCCTGACTTTCCGTCCTGTCTGATCCTGACTAGTCCACAGCGCCCCATAGCGGAGACTAATGAATCTATTAGAGTGTGTGTGTGTGTGTGTGTGTGTGTGCGCATGCATCTGCTTAATGGCATGGAAGCCTCAGCATCTCATATGCGATGATGGTATCTATCATGATGAAGGAGATGCTGAATATTCTTATGCTAATTCCACCTCATTAGCACAAAGACAGAAATCCGCTTGTATCAAGATTTCAATCATAATGACATGGATGAATGATTCATATTCTCATTTATTCTCTATGTTTGACTGTGCAATGATCTCCTAATACA
Organism: Notoglanidium macrostoma; assembly: GCA_030068235.1. Lineage (NCBI taxonomy): Eukaryota > Metazoa > Chordata > Actinopteri > Siluriformes > Auchenoglanididae > Notoglanidium > Notoglanidium macrostoma. The sequence continues at coordinate 4,952,987 of JAQQZR010000018.1, read as the reverse complement.
GAACTCAGCGCCATTAAGATCTACATCTTCATTACTTATAGCAGGTTTAAGTTTCATTAAAAACTTTATCATCATGTAATGTTTAATTACTCTCATGCCAGCGCTGTTACTCTGTATATTGTCACTCTGTTTCATTAGACCGTCTTTCTTCCTTGTCTTCATAGGAAACATTTCCAAACCTCTGCAACCACAAACTTGCTGTGTTGTGTGTAAAAAAAAAAAAAAAAAAAGAAAAGAGTTAAAGAGACCAAGAGAGTTCTCATATCTGAACTATAAAGAGATCAGGCTTTTAGGCGAAGCTGCCGTTTCCATCTCAACACCACTATTGTGTGTACGTGCACTTACCTTCCCAAATCCATTAGCCAGTGCTGTAATTTAAGAATACGCAAAGCTCTGGATTATGGGGGAGAGAGAGGAAGAGGGAGAATGGAAAGATAGAGCCAGCGAATTCATGTTCTTGTAAAAGGCCCTGTTGTTCCCTTCATTGAATTATTAACACAGCTGCTGCGTTGCGGTACTTTGGAGGAGCTGAAGTGGAATAAGATAAGTATTTTTTTTCTGTTTAGAAATGGCAGGATACCTTCATGTCTAATACAAACTCAGCACCTATACTTGAGATTTAAAGTGTTAAATTAGTTAAGGGTTAAGGTGTCGCATTGTTACCACAAGACCACTTTCTCACCAGCTACAGTACCTGTATGAAAAATATAGCAGAACAGTTCTAGATTCAAACTGTGAATGCAATTGCAATGTTATTCGGGATAGGACCTGGTTAAAGAGTTGCAGGACTTCACAAAGGAATATATATCTGTACTGTGAGTACACTGAATAATAGTGAAAAATAAAGGCTGATAAGGAACAGCAGAAAAACGAAACCAGGAAGTAGAAAAATGAAACAGGAACTAGGAAGTGAGACACATGGCCATCACACTCATATGAGATTGCTGAATTTCCCATTCCAGACGGAGTCCCCCTTTACTCTTATAAGAACCTCCACTCTTCCAGTAGGTTCTGTAACGTTTCTGTGGGAACTTGCCGACAAGTTCAGGGCTTTAGTGAGGTCAGGCGCTGATGTCGGTTGAGGAGACCTGGGGTGCAGTCGGCGTTTCAGTTCATCCCAAAGGCGTTCAGTGGGGATGAGGTCAGAGCTCTGTGCAGGAGTTCCTCCACTCCAACCTTCACAAACCATATTTTCATGGAGCTTGCTTTGTGCTTTGTGTCATGCTAGAACAGGTTTGTGTCTCTTAGTTTCCAGTGAAGGGAAATTGTAATGCTACAGCATACAAAGACCTCCTATACAATTGTATGCTTCCGACTTTGTTGCAACAGTCTGGGGAAGACCTACATATGGGTGTCCACATACTTCTGGCTGTATAGCGTATGTAAAGATGTATTATATGCACTGCTTGTCACTCAGTCTTGCAGATTTAGTGACATCATACGGTATACGTACCTTATTTTACAGCAAGAGACTGTTATGGCTACTCATCCCAGATTTCACTTTATTAGCACATGCACATGTATTGACACGGTTGGCATGTGGTTCCAATTATGGCAAAAATATCGTGCCATTTTTAGTTCTGCATATGAATGAAGAAAATGTCATTCGGAAGGATCGCTTGTTATACAGTGATGATGATGGGTACAGCATGAGCAGTGACATTGTTGTGGAGGGTTTGCATGTGTGCTTGGTTCTGTGCATGTGGGTGCTTACACGAGAGCAGAGATTCAGTTTGAATGTGGATTTTGTAGACTGTGAGTGAAAAGGGATTGTACTTATCGCTTTGTTGCATCAGCAGTTATGGAGTTTCCGAGTCCTGAGTAAAACATGGCAGAAAATGAACATAGCAGAACGGACAAAGAGGATTAGAGTGAGAGGGGAGGGTGGAGAGATACTACATGCAACAGTATGAAAGTCCTTCCAAGACTAAAATCTTATCTGCAGTGTATAGTGATGATAACACGATGTAGAGGAAATTTTATCTACACGGTGTTTTCATTCAACTTAAGGACACTTCACAAATCAGAACTGCTAAGTAATACCAAATATAGCCAAATATAAGTTTATACAGAGCACAGCAGAGTTCTGTGCATGTTCTGGGTTTTGTGTGTTTATGTGGGAAACTTGTGTGAGAATGCAAATGATGTAATTGCTCAGTGTCTCATTTACTGTTGGAGCTTGTTGACTAAAAAAAGTCTAGGAAGCATTCATGGATAGCGGAATTAACAGCGTTTCGCTCTGGACAGTGAAAGTCACATTTTTTATTTAGATTTTATTTTGCAGGAATTTTTTAAAGAGGTGTCCCATGTTTAAAGATCTGATTTACATAACATTGTTTTGAAGTTTACTAATGAACGGCATAGAAATACCACCTAATTAAATCCTTGAGAGCGCATTTTACCATCCAAAGTCAAAACCTTGAGTAGACAGATATTAGCACTGACAACAACTGATAGTAGATCTGCGTGTACTGTTGTGTCATGTGTTCGTATTCATTTTATTGCAAATTCCAGTAAAAGGTTATTTCTTCCTCAGATTGCCATGACATCGCTGTTTTTTTTTTTGTTTTTTTTAAACAATGCATTGCTGAACTCTCACACTGGTTTCACGCTTTATTTTAATTATGTAAAGAATACAACATAATATTCCCAGATTGTGGGATTATACAAAAATAATCCACCACCAGCTAGTGTCATGGAGTGCCGTTATCACCCCGAAGTAGATTATTTTCATGTAACTGCACAGTGTAGGCAGTTATTCTGCTTATTGCACAACAATTTACCAATGATTACAAGTTTAATTTGTTATTTAAAAAAATTCGAACTGTATATAGTTCAAATCGAATGCCGCGGAAGATCCGTGAATCAGTGTGTGTCCATTAACCCGTTTAATGCGCAGTTTTAAATTGCGATTTAAAAAATGAGTAATTGAAACAGGTGAATTTCGAAAAAAGATAACACAGGAAAGTTTCTTGTTTGCATGAGACGCTGTTTCAGATGATTCGATAAAGCAATATTCTGCAAAAAACCACATTTTTCACATTTACCTCATATAGACATGAAGAACAAATGGGAACGCTAGCTTTCTGATAAAAGAGCACTCTGTAAGAGCTATTAGAGAAAATATCATGAGAGGAGAAAGCCCAGCTTTAATCACATAACATTAATCAATGGAAACACAGAGCATTTGCAATTGTGTTCTGTCAAAAGTTTTAAAATATCACTTCTATTTTGCGCAAAACTACAACGGAGTCAACCCCTTCACCAGCGTTTCCCTTTCTCTCTCTCTAGTAGTCAGATCATTTTCTTGCTTACTTCTTTTCAACAATTAAAAAAAAGCCACAGCTTTGACACTGATGAGATTCAGCATGCTTGGTGTTAGCACCATAAGCCTCCATCCACTGCTACTGACTCGCTCTAACGAGTCTAGAGAGAGAGACAGAGAGAGAGAGAGAGAGACAGAGAGAGACTAGAGAGAGAGAGAGACAGACAGAGAGAGAGAGAAAGAGAGAGAGAGACAGAGAGAGAGAGACAAAGAGAGAGACAGAGAGAAAGAGAGAGAGAGAGACAGAGACAAAGAGAGAAACAGTGAGAGGGAGAGACAGAGAGACACAGAGTGAGAGACACAGAGTGAGAGAGTGAGTCAGAGAGAGACAAAGAGAGAGAGAGACACATTTTACAAAAAAAACCAAAAGCGTAAACTTGGTAAAGCACCACTACATTTACAAAGTGCTGACATTAGAGCCGCCTACTGTAAATGTTTAATAAAAGTCTCCTAATGTGATTTCGCCACATCAACCATGATACATATTTCGTTGTTAAACAGCAACAATAATAAATTTTAAAATCTGTTTATTATTAGTCTTAGATTATGAGGAGTGTTTCCTGTACAAGTGTGTATCTATGAGCTGTTACTATAGAAATAATAACCTGTTAGGAACAAGTACATGTAACAGCCGGAACTACAGTCCGAGTCATGTGGTTGCACCACAATAATGCACACCTTCTACCCAATCAGATTCCAGACTTCAACCTCGCTGTGGTATATGGTTATGCAAACAACTTGAGTTTTTGCTCTGGGAATAGAATTTCCCCCTAGTGTTGGGTATCTTTTGAATATGATTGATTCGGTTTATTGATTCCAGTCATCGTTTCCCCGCTTCAATTCCAACATGGTATGGCCCAATGTTTATATAACAAAAAAAGCGTTAACTGAATATTCACAAAGTAAATAGCCGTAGCAGTATCTTTCACACTGTTGCGACGTTAGCCATGCATTCTAGCTCGTTTCTAAACAAATGGTCACGCTGTTGCATTGATGTGTGCCAGAGTCACATGGACAGGTCCTGGCGGAGATCTTTCGTTTGCAATAATAACGGGTTATCACATTTTGGAAATGAGTTTCGGTCACCCCAGCCCAGAAAGCTGTAGATGTCACTGATTCTTGATATCACACTTGCAACATTTTGGTACTGAAACCTAATTTAAAGACTGAGACCTGACTATTTTGTGGCTCAGTGGATCGAGTTGAGATTAGCACTGACAACTTGTCAGTAGAAAATGGTTCCTGAGGACTCAGTAAAACCTACACAGACACTTGAACGATACACACGGAGGTGAGAAATAGAGGCACAGCTGAAGCAACCTGCAATTTCCACCAATGATCAGGGCTAAATCGTGTCACACGTACACTAATCTCAGACACACACATGCACACACAGACGCTCATTCACATGCAGATTCACATGCAGTAATGAGCATTAAGGAACAGATTCCTCTACATGTTGAGTGCACCGATGCCTGAACGCTATGAAGAGAGGGATTATGAGGGTAATTACAGTGACAGCGACAGGCAGAGGATTGTGGCAGGTGTTTGTGTCTTGAATTTTTCTGTACAGAAATATTCAAATGTGATATTTTTTTACTAGAGTTTTTTTTTTTCTCCTCCCTTCTCCTTCTTTTTAACTGCAGTGTTACTTTTTCCTCAGTAGGCGTGAATCTGAACTTTGCTGGAGTTCAGTTTATTTGCAACTTATGTAGGAGCATCTTGGATCCTGATAACAGTGTGAAGTGTGAGCATTTCATACCCCAATGACTTACACACACTTTGATAGCAAATAAGAGAGTGAAACATGCATGAGTGGAGAGTATAAGAAACTGTATTGTTTGTGTGTGTCTGTGTGTGTGTGTGTGTGTGTGTGTGTGTGTGTTGAGCCTCAGTGAAATCTTTCACATGAGGTGCTTTTGTGTCATTGTCCGTGCACGCAAATAACACGCTGGTTGCCCACGTTGTTTCGTTTGCATGTTGCAAAAGAAATCTTTTATATATGGGTATTTTCAGACCCAAATTTGTTTCCATATCTGGGTGTGGTTCAGGGAACTGATCTCTCGTCCACCATGTGTGAAAACTATCTGCTTCCTGTCAGAACTGATATTATGAAACTTGATTCGCCTAATGATTTATACATTGAATATCCTCCCATTCCTCCTGTGACTAATAGGATTATACCTCGTTTCCAGGTAGATATCACGTTTAGGTTGGCCTCGATCTGTTTCCACACAAGGTTTTATTATTCCAGCAGAGCTACGAGTCGGATTATTCATGGATTATTAGGCAGCATGTAAATGTAGCACCTTTCTCCTCGGCAGACAGTCTGTTTTAGTCAGCATCACTATTTTTATTCAGAGCTTTCCTATATTTAAGGTCACTTCGGGAAAAGTGTAGACATGGAAAAAGAAAAGAGGTCTCTTTCTTGATGCAGTTAATGCATTCAAGCAGTCGATCATAAATCACTTTTGTCTCAACACAGCTCCATCTTCATTTACATGTGTTTTAAAGTCTCACAAATTCAATAACGTACTCTTGCAAATGCGGCCAGCATATGCCAGAAGCCCATGGTGCATGCTTAATTCACCCATTTTTAGAAAAAACGAGAGAGCGAGAGAGAGAGAGAGAGAGAGACTTCATTAGTGGGATGTGAACAGACTGGTGGAGATTTCATTTGTGATGCGGGTTAGCTAAGACGCATGAACCAAGCCACAGACTGGTGGATCCCTGGAGCACCGCTGTTATTCAAAAACACGGCTTAATTCCATTCCGAGTGGGAAATCGAGGGCTTTCTCTATTGATGTCTCCACTTCTCACGCTCTGATCATGGCGAGATGATAAGAAAAAGCCGGGTGATCAATAAAACAAAAAAAAGTATTGGAGCGATGTCTGAGAAGCTGATCAGTCATACAGATTATTTTTGAATGCATAATAATAATAATAATAATAATAATAAACTATATATTATTGCCCATGTCTAATAATAATAATAATAATTATAATAATAATAATAAACTATATATTATTGTCCATGTCTAATAATAATAATAATAATAATAATAATAATAATAATAAGTCAAAGACATTGGATGTGTTATAATCTTGTTGAGGTTTCAAAGGAAAATCATTATATTATCATTAGCTTATTTATTAAATACTTATTATATACTATATAGAACCATCTAGCAATGTTCCCCAGAGCCAAACAGGCCCTCTATTTTTATATATTTATTAAATGTGGAGAATACAGATATATCCTGCCTAAAAAATGGACATATCTGTTACATGGCAAATCACACCTTTCCTTAGATGTCTCGGAAGATCTTTAAACATCGCAAAATGCTCCTTTAACACTTTCAGCTCAAATGAAAATGACCTGAACATAATCTCTGTAATATACAAATACCTTTTAAACATTTTTCCAGCAGACAGACAGAGAACGTCTCCTGGTGGGAAAATATTCTTTCTGTAACTGGGAATGAAATATCAGTGCTATTGTAGACTCCATCCATACAGCATCAATTGGCACCATCTTTGGCTTTGCCTCTGTGGGGAAAACTTGACTTCCAGATAACATAGTCCATCCATCACACCACTGACACACTTAATGACAGACTTTATCATGAACTGTCCCATGTGTGTCTGTGTGGGAGAGAGAGAGAGGATGGGAATACGAGAGTCTTCTCATCTTCCGAGCAAGGTTTCTCCCTCTAGGACAAAGAAAGTCATCACATCTAGTTTAGAAACAGAGGCAGGATTTTCAGAGTGACACACACACACACACACACACATGCAAACACAGCCTACTTGATATTCAGATGTCCAATCAAACTGCTTTCCAATAGAGGATTTCGCTTCCTCAGAGCCCCCTTGGCAGTAATAAAAAAACAAATCATTTAACTCAGACCTGCATAAAGGTGTAACATTTATCATTAATCTGGATGTGAACAAACGGAGGCAATAACATGGTGTGTGTTTATCTCACCGCATGTTTTAATGCATGTCAGTAACATCTTTCTATCTTTTTGCTGCACCAGATGCGGTACCATTTTCATAAAGCAGACTTAGCATATAATTTCTGATCATCCTTACTTATTATCTACTGCCATGCTTACACACTTCCTGCTTGGGTGAATCTGAAAGCAAATATGAAGTCCGTTTATGCTTGTGTGCTAGCATGAATGCAATAGGGATGGTAAGATTCATTGATTTGCCCGGGTGCACCGATTTAAGTCATGACGATGTGATCGCCCCGATTAAAAAAGTGTTCACCGGACACAATTTGGGATGAAATCTGAACGCATAATTTCTAAGATCTCTGCATCAGTAAAGGCCCTACTCCTTTTTCTCATGTGAGTCGGAGGAGTGGCTCCAACCGAATTTCAAAATGAAAATCCCTGCAGTTCTCTCTCCATAACGCCAATGGGATTTCAAATTAAAAGTCTGTCATCGAGTTACATGGAAGAGGACTAGCTACCGTATTCCTCTTCCATAGCTACAATTGTTTACATTGAACTGAATTGCGTTGAATCAAATTATGTCGAATTGTCAAATCGCACTGCACCCCAATGGGGTGAATCGTATCGTATTGCATTAGTGGTTTCTTCATATGTATCTTTAATGTTTCAGATCGTTGGCAACGCATCGAGATGCGTATCACCTCTGTGACGAAGATACGCAACCTGGTGTGCACCTCACTCCATTCTCACACAAGTGTGTTGATGATATATCTGAATGTTTTGTAGCTAGTCAGGGGCAATAAAGATGAAAAGGCAGAAGATGGATGGATAGATGAATGGCTGGAGGAAGGGAAACGGATAAGACAGAATAAAGCAGTAGGGATATGAATCTGCAGTTAAAATGGCTGCAAATTGGGAGAAACAGTGACACTATTACAGCCACCATTTTAAAGTCGCTTGTAAATAGTGAAACGGTGAAAGTTTTATTAATTAGAAAATATTGTAACTGGTAAATGTTCGTTCTTACCAGATAAAGCTGTTTCGTGGTGCCTTAAATAAGCAATAAATTCCATTATGGTTATGTCAAGATACTATCTCTAATTTTCTCTTCCAGAGCGTTTTTAATGCCTGGTATAAAATTAAAGCTCAAACATGAAACACCTCTCCCTAAAGACTTGTGGCACGTGTTATTGCCATCACTCAGAGTTGTAATAGGCTCTTCTCCTGGCTTCAGCACAAATTTTAAATATAATGAGCATTATGACTGATTCTGCTTTTGGTAAGTCAGTCAACAAGTAACTTGTCATACTGTCTGCTGCATGTTCCCTATTAACACTTAGAAATTGAACAACCACACTGTAACCACAGACACACAGGCATCTGGTTATTTATTTCCAGACATCACCAGCCAAGAAAAAGAACTCTCACATGCCCCAGTTAAATATGATGCCACACTTCACCATCCACAGGCATGCATTTCTACTCCTTATCTTCCATGGGTGTTAATTATGAGCCATGGCTCTCCAACACTATCTGAGTACCAGGTTCGGGAAGGAATGACTCTGTTCTAATTAACGCCGGACAAAGAGGGGTACTATCTGAAGGAATTAGATGGCTACTGTGATTGGAGGAGGTTGAAAGGGACGCATGGGGTGAAGGTTAGTGAAGTTAATGACGCCTCCTTAGATCTCTTGTATAGATTGTATGAGTGGCAGGCTAAATTTGCGTTATAGAGGGTTTAATTGCCTTGTAGGCTGGTTAGCCGCTTTTCCGTCTTTAGGTGTTTTTGGAGCAAACAGTTCTAGGGACTCATTGAGGAATTCCTCACTGTTCCATCGAGAGCTACATACCTTCAAGGGCTTTTTCCTGTTTGCATTTGCACCAGCTGTAGGAGCGCTGAAGTGATGTAGGCTGGCTGCTATTTGGAATAGCTGGTGATTGCTTAAAATATGATTACCTAACATGTTAGTCTGGATAATTATTTTATAATGGGTTTTCTAACATGATAGCTAAAAAAAAACATCCATGGACAAGCACATTTACTTTAATTAATTTGTTCGATGCATCAAAATTGCCTTGTCTCTCCTCCATCGTGGGCCTGGGCTTCAATGTCAGTTCATCTGTCAGTGTTTTTTTAAGTCATGTTAAGAGGTACGAGGTTACAAGAAGTATCTGTACACAGATTTTTTAAAAATGGTGGTTGCTGCATTGGCTCATGTGCTCAACCAAAAGCTCATGGTTCCTCTTGTGCTGGGAGACTACCTACCCTGAAATAGGAGCTAAAAAAGTCCCTCAAAACGGTGTTCTGACAGCGATGTTCGTTTCCTGCTGTTTCCTCAATTCCTGCTGTTCGAACACATAAAAGTCAGGTACTTTTTCCAACCATTCCAAGAACTATGAAAAAGTCCAAAAGCACAATTTTATACTCAGACCTCTCAATGTCAGAAAACTACACATATAATCACACTTAGGCCAAAACACAAGTGTTGCATCGGTATGTGCGTTGGTAGAAAGAGACATTTCAAACTGAGTAGTACTCTAACGGATTTTGAGTCCACTTGTATATGATCAGGAACTATTATTTTAGAGAAATTAGAACAATGATCTGTCAGTTTCACTTCGGAATCCTGCTTTTTCAGGGAAGATTAATGACAGTGTAAGGGTCTTTTTTTTGTTGGTCATTTTGCAAGCACAAAAATAAGGCCAAGATCATAAAGATGGTGTACTTTATATACTGTATGTATGGCAGAAATATTATGTATTTTTCTGAGCACTGATGCAGAAAATAACCTGGCAAACAGAGGCATGCTTGTAAAAAACTGTTGCAATACTGAATGTGCTCCAGCAGCACAGAGCAATTATTTTTTTGTTCGAGTATATGTTTAGATTTCACATATAGATTTCACGTAAATGTTTTGGTGGTAGCAATAATCCGATATTTTTGAACAGAAGGCAGTGTTTATATTGGTAATTTCTTGCCTCTGTGATGCCAATAAATGTGGCTAGATCAGTCGGGGTTTTTTTTTTGTTTGTTTGTAGTATTTTTAAAGGTCAGTTAAGCAATTTTGCACAACACAACCCGTTGCCATTCTGCCCATGTACACACAGAAACACAATATTTTTGCACATTGGTGCAAAATTGATTTGTTTTATTCTGCACCGGGATCATTCATTGGCAGGCAGAGGTGTGCTTTAAGATAATAACTATTCCTTATGGAAGTTCATAATGCTGTTGAAAGTCTTCAACACATGAGCAAGACGATAGGATGGTAGCAAGTCAAATAAAAACAAATGCAGAAGGTTGCAGTTCTTTAGAGCTATTGTATCCTTCTGAAAAGTGGATGCCGAGTTCATATCAATTGCAGAAACGGGAGAAGGAACTGGCTAAAATAACGTAACACGTGTACGCCTCCAGAGTGGCAAAACACCTTTAAGTATATAGACTGAGTCTGCCTTGATTTAGCATTTAATTATACGGCAGCTTTCAAAAAGCATTTTCTTTGTGCGTGTGTGCGGCACAGTTTTGTTTCGCAGAGACTTTACGTGTCTTACTGTTAAATATTACTCATTAAAGGTCAACTATATAGGATTTAAGGGGCGCTGTAAGCAGAAATGGAACAAGGAGTTCATAATAAGTTTTCATTTGTGTATAGTTACCTGGAACTACAAATCGTTGTCTTTTAGAAAGCTTAGCATGAGCCCTTTATATCTACATATGGAACAGGTCCTCTTCCACACCGGCCCCGAACGGACCAACCTCGGAGAGCGCCTTCCATTTTTCACATGAATCCATAGGGAAGCACCATAAGGAAGATGAAGAGGAAGAAAAGAAGACACGGATGAAGGAAGAGAAGGAGTCAGTGCTTGGCTAACAAGTTTAAGGCTTGCACATCTCATCCTTTGAAACCTTTTGAATATTTAGAACATACTGATGCATGAGGAAATGTCAATAACATACAGTAATTTAACAGAATAGGGTTCACATTTTCACTCCATCATTTCTAAGGCAGCCTTAACCGATGTCCCCGGCCGCTTTGTTCCTTCTCTGCCTTCCTAGGCAGCTATCACTTTTTATGTCATCCTGTATCACTCCTCTGTGCCCCCTCATCTACTTTTCTTCTTCTTTTCTCACTCTCTGTCTCTGCTTTTATGTCTCCCTTCCCTCTCTCAACCTTCTAAGTGTACGGAGTAACTCATCAATGCAGAGACACACAGGTAATATCCTGCCGCGCATTGTCCATAAACTTTAGTGTCTGGGCAGATCCCTCACTCCACCCCAACCCCTTTCTGTTTCTCGTTTTACTGCAGTCAATTTAAAACACAGAAAATATATGTGCATTGCCCTCCCGTCTTCCTTAATGTCGGTGAAATAGCCAGGTGCAATAAAAGGCTTCTTAATTGTGCCACCTTGGAAGCAGGAAGAGGCTCCCTTCAGGATTCGCAGAAAAGGGCCAATGAGTGAAAAGAAAACTGAAGCCAGAGAACACTGAAAATAATCTGAGAAGAAAACGTTCCACCGTACAGTATTTCTTCTAATAGAGAAGTCAGTGAAGCTGATTTTCAAAGGTGTTGCTGTCTGTTATGTAAAGCTTAGTTTATTTGCATAAACAGTACTCACTTTGGATTAAAGATCCAACTGCTTAGGGAAAATGCACTGAAAGCAGTGATGTAAAAGCATAAACGGTGCAACATTGTAATTAGTCACATATGTAGCAATTAGGGATTAAGTGACTCATAAAAGGGCTGAACAGCAGTGGATGCTCTTTTTTCTTTCCATGTAAGCTTTCAACTTCTCATGACAAATTTAAAAAAGCAACCTACAATCTCTCGCCGTAACTGTCAGTCAGTTATCATGAATGATTTGCAGCAACAGGAGGCCGAAGCACAGACACAACGTTGAGCAAGATTTGAATTCATGCACATATGAAGTGAAGCGATTTTCTGAGAGTTAGTGGCAAGTAAATGAGATTAAACCCTCACTTTTTTGCCGATGGACTAGAGGACAATTACACTGCTTCTATTCTTGCCCATGTTTATTGATGAAATGTACCAGACTTACCAGGATTAGTCCAGTTTGCAAGACAAGTGATAGGGATAGTGGAGTTCAGGACGGTTCGTTTTCCCCACCTTTTCTTTTTTCTCTTTGGTTCCTGGGAGGTCATTGGCAATTCTCACAGTCGAGAAGAAATCCAGGACGTTTTCTTTTTTTGATTACTTAGAAGTCCTATTCTTGAAAGGCATATTCATCCACAGACAATGCAGGAAAATTGTCCAGTGATTGCTGTTTCGATCTTGTTGTCTCATTTGGCTTCTGCTTGCGATCTTCATTTGGTCTCAAATTTCTTCAGTCCCTGAATTCTTCTCCACGTTGGCCGATTGCTAGCAAATATTTCCCAATTGGATGGTTGAATGTCATATTTCTGGAGGTTATACTTGAGTTGGCCTTGTATCTTATTTCTTTGACCATCCCTTCTTTGAATTTGGAATATACAATACAAGAGACACAAATCATCTGGTTCTGTCATTTGTCCCATTGTGTAATTTATGCATTGATTGGACATTGAACGATTTGTATACTTGTTTCATGCCTTAATAAGAAAATAATCCACATTGTTCCTTTTATTACACCCACTAATGCATTTTACTGCTCAAACACTGCATTATGGATCTGACTGACACAGGTTTAAATAAATTAGCCCAAACAGACCTAATCTGGAATCTCAATCACTCAATCACCGCTGTAGGACTAACACGCTCTAAATCCTTCAGCATCCTCTGTTTTGCGGTAAGGCT
>JAQQZR010000018.1:4893260-4905939 GCA_030068235.1 Notoglanidium macrostoma | reverse complement strand
AAAAATGCAGGCCTGGTGTGCTTTAATTACTCAAATGATATAATTCTCAGCGCTGTGAGTGTCTGTGTGTGTATGCATTTCATCCTCTCCAGAGATTTGTGTGGATTTGGTTTAAAATGCATTTACTGCCACCTGTTTCCCTGCAATAAAAAGGCAATATGAAAATGACATTTTCATGAATAATTTCAACTCATTTTATTGTCCGTCCCCCCCCACCCCCTTCTGTTCACTATGAGGTGAAAATTCAGGTTTTTTTTTTATATATATTAACGGCAAGACTGTATATGCCTCCCTAATTGTCACTTTGTATTATACAGTCATATTGGCGTAATTTTAACAGGATTCATTGCGCTTTGAAATATTCATAAAGAGCGAGGCATTCTGCCTCAGCCTCTCCCATCCATTTTTTATTGCCTTGAGCTCTCTTTTCTCTCCATCATATCTTTGCACGCTTCAGGAACCCGGCTTGTTGTGACCCAAGAGGGGATTAAAGCAGCGGCTTATGTTGATTCACACCTTTACATCATTGTAGTCTTTATTTCTTTTTATATTGGTATGTTTTCATCTATTGATTTGTTCCTGTCTCGAGGCAGTTTTTCACCAGTGAAGGGTTTTGTTGACTGAATGCTGTGCGCATACATATTCTCAGAAAATATAAATAAATGAACGTCGCAAATTCATACAGATTCTCACATCTTACCCTGTAAAGGGTATAAAGAAGCGAGGTGAGTGTTTCCTCACATCTTTGTATGAAGCGCAATCATGGATTTCCCTCATCTCTCTCGGATCGCATTGACATTTTGAATTTCTACAGAAGATTGCTGAACGTGGTGATCTCATAATTGCAAATTTGCAACAATTCGCATTCGAATTACAAGTGACGAATGGTTAAGATTAGGTCAACACTGTAGCTTTAACAAAATGTAGCATTCGCACTCAGTATGTCACAAATGGTATCGAATAAGTATTTACTACATCATTCGGTATGGTTTTTAGAACCACGCTGGAATAATGTAGGAATGTAAAATAACGTAGTGGAGAAATGAATCTTCTTCAGTCTAATTTATAAAGAGTAACATCCATATCATGGCTTATTTTCTGTAATATTAAAATGTTCATTTCGAAAATATTGTACTTTCTTAGTCACTTCACCTCTAGTTTTCGAAAAATGATTTGTAATGCTTAGAGAGGGAAGAAACATTTAAGAGTATATCTTTGCTGTATAATATGTGTGTGTGTGTGTGTGTGTGTGTTAATATTTTAATACCTATGTTTGATTACCTTTAATTAAACTGTAATCTTCTGGAAACTCCAGCTGGCGGATATTTTGCCACAGGATTTCTTTACTGGGATGTAATGTTGAATTACTTTCACTGAATGGTTTCAGGCAGTGGTGACAGAAGTGACTCAGTAGGTAACGACGCCATGCTGGTACACAGAATGCTGCTGCTTTTGAATCACAGGCATTTGAATATATTCAGGGGCAGCCTTTATATTTTAAGTATATTTACATATATGTAACTCTACCTCAAGTTAAATGTCCTGATATTATTAATCAGGATTAATCTCTTAACCTAACCTCAAATATTCTTCTCGCATTTTTTTTCATTTTGTAAACATTTCTCACTTTTCTGTTACATCGTATCACACTGACAGCAAAGGAAATAAATGCTATTTCCTTCCTCAGTCCATATTTTCTATCCCTGTTTTTTTTGTTTGTCACAGACACGAATACATCCGTGTTTCCCAGCCTGAAGTAACTTTTGGATTTATTCACCAACTCTAAATACAGCGCCTTATGAAATCCTGTGTAATTGCCCTGACTTGTTAAAAATCCTTTTGACTTGTGCGTGTGATTTCTCGCTCTCTTCTGTCATTTGTGAAAGGAAAGCTCAGACAATTTTCACATCTGAAAAGAATCTGACATGACCGTCATTACCGGCATGTCAGCCTGCCAGACTGCAATATAGAAAGAAATTAAGCAGCAAGTTAATTCAACAGATTGGAGCACTAAAAGATGGGATTCATTATTTTCTGACCCTGATGGTTATACCAGAGGCTTCTGTAAAGCAAACCATTTTTGTTAGGAAGGTGACAGCCTTCGGAATGATGGTCCTTGGTCCTTGACTTCACTCAAACTGGACCCAGTTTTAATAGTTGGAAATGTACGTCCGCTGGTTGGAATCAAGTATTTATGTAATCATAAGGCAACTCCTGGGATTACATCAAATGTTTATCAGTTTATCAGACTGAAAATTACTTGGACGTGATTGACTGCCTTTCTCCAAAATATCATATCATTGACTGGATATCTCTAAATACATCCCAAGACACAGTGTATACAATAAATCTAAGGTTTAATCAGTTTTAAAAGAATGTTTCCCGACATACTAACCATGAAGCACATAATACCTAATAAAATAAGTCAAAAACAAATCAAATTAAATTAGCACATAACTCACTTCATTTATTCATACAAACTGAAACGGGTAACATTTCGCATCAAGGTACGTAAAATAACATTATTTATTTCTTTTGTGCATGATCTGTACTCATATTTGTGTGTTTGTTCATTAGAATAAACCAGTTATTACAACTACAGCAACCAATATCAGCTCATGCACCAGTTACTCTGATAAACTGTCCAAGTTCACAAGTGATGCTGAATTGTGTTTCAGAAACGCTTCAATATTTAAGCAAACACTATTATGAAAGTGCGAGTTTACTTGGTTGCCTTTGAAATTTACGGTTTGTTAATGCTAAGTGCTAAGTAGTTCAGTAAATTTTAGTAGTTAAGTGCACCTTATCATACAGAGTAACCCTGAAATCAATGATGTAATCCTAAAAGTACACCTGTGAATATATGGCCTCGTCCATCTTGGCTCTTTCTCCCTTAATTGACTTGACATTTTGTACATCATTCCAGGAGAGATCCAGGGGAGGTCATTGATCAGACTGTCTCCTAAATAACAATGGAGAGCAAGTCAAGGCAGCGAGCCCTTTGTCTAAGACAGGAGTCATGCTCTCATGAGATCATTTCCTCGCTTTCCTCCTATCCCTATTATTCTTGCGTTCTTATTTCCTCAATTGCAGATTTCTGCCAGTCTTCTTCAATACGCTCATGCGCCGTCTGGTTCTGACCACTCTATGAATAGACCTGGTGTAATTTTAGCATTTTAAGTTCATTCTCTTCATTCATTGTCAGGCTGCAAGTGTAATTACAATGTTGATGCAGGTCTATACTGGCACATTACATATAACAAGATGAAGATTGTATGGTTAAAAGTGTGACCTAAGAGAAAAAGGATTGATTTCCATGCTGTGGTGAAAATACCTGATTAATCTGAATTTTGTGGATTTGCGAACGAGTTGATGAGAATTTGTAATAAGTGTGTAATTACACGTACATGCAGGACGAAGGGGTTACACTGTTGTCACATCTAACCACCAGGTCAGTTAGAGATCTGAACTGCGGTGTTTTCCTTCTACTGTTCAAATCCCCTGTATACAAATATACCTGTTTTTTAAAGGGGTTACCTTGGTAACCGTAATATTGTGAATCCATCAGCTATGAGAAGTCATAGGCCCTTGTAAATGGTGGTGTCGTGGATATTACAGAATCTTTCCTCTTACCGACATTTTTCAAACATTAAAACATTGTTAACCTTAGTGTGAATTCAAATACGACAGACTGCAATAGACTGACAGTGATGCTAAAAGTGACTGCAAATGAACAACACTTATCTCAAATTAGCGACTCACACTTATTTCACAGACACCACAATATAATCTAACAGTTTTTAGAGAAAGATGCAAAAAACCAAACAAACAAACAAAAAAATCCCATCCATGATGGTTCTACATTTAGAAATGCCTTGATGATGGGAGAGGTCAGAGGAGAACAGACTAGTTCAAGCTGTCGAGAAATCTAGAAATAATCACTCTTTGTCAAACCTTGGGTTGGATGGCTTACAACAGCAGACGATCACATCAGGTTCTCCTTCTCCTGTCAGCCAAGACCAGACTACAGTCACACCCGAACTGGAGCGTTGCAGATTGGAAAAACCTTCCCTTCCTATGTTCATGAAGTACCTGCACCAGTCAGGGATGAGCAGTAGGTCCAGAATGTTGCAATAATAAAAACAACCACGAGAACCATGTGTCAAGCGGTAAAAAACAGGAAACATAGAAGGGTTGCCAAGTGTGCTTATTTACACTGTTTGCTCATTCCTAAAGCCTATAATAGGAAGTTATAAGTGTTGTCATCATGATGATGTGCTGCTCCTCATGAGCAGAGGCCAATAGCCTAAAGGGTAGTCTGTGTCATGGTAAAATGGCATTCTTTTAGCTTTTCTCTGCCATTATTGATTTTCATTTATCCCTTCGTCTGAGAGCCCCGGGGCAGAGGGACCTTCATTAATATTCACAGGAAGACAATGAAGGTTGGGCCAAGGACATTTATCTGGCCTTTAATGGTTTATATATATATGTATGTGAGAGAGTGAGAGTGTGAGAGCGAGAGAAAAGATGAAATATCTCAGAGGAAATGATGTTGTCATGCCATTAGTAATGAACTGTGAACCCAAAGCTTGAATGCTGTAATTGACACACTAACTCGCTATGCATTGGTAGAGTTTAGAAGAGACGTAAGTTGGGACTGAGGGAATTCCTGATTAACAACTCGCACGCTTGCACCAACTGAGTGACAAGCCTCAAGCATATAAGTCTAATTGTTTGAGCTAACTCGGATCCTGAACTGTGAATTCTCCATCTCTAAATCCATTTCCTCCTTCGGGCGAGCTTCTATACTCTTTGTACAAAAGTTTTCTTTCTCTGTCTTTTTCTATTTCTCTCCCCATATACATTGATTACATTCCTTGCTGGTGTTATCTGTCAGGTGCTTTCTATTCATGCAGGTAAGCCGTATTGTATTGAGGTAGGAATGGAACAAAAAGCAGGCAGGGGCATTGTGAGTAAATGGAATATCCGAGACACTATAGGCTTCTGCTGGATGTAATATTCGTCTGTAATATTCGCCTGTGGTGCTTCTGCTGTATCTTCCTCGTATCAAAAAAATATTTTCTGTGAAGTTTCAGTCAGATCCGCGACAGAACACTACACCCTCTGTTTACACACGCTGAATAACTTCAGTACACACCCAGACAGCTGACTGCAGCACAAAGGCAGAGAGATGCATGAGATGAGTTTTATGTGAGCAGGAAATATATCCAGAATTCATTTTTTTTTATAACTGATTATTATCAGTGGACTCGAAAAACAAAATGGACCAAATTGGAAAATAATACAATATATATACGGCTGTTAAATTAATTATCGGAATTAAATGCAGCATATTCTCACTACAACATGGAAAATAAGGATTCCTCTTTTTATTAACAGCGACCATAATATATTCTAGTGATGTTAGGTTTAAGGTGCTGCAGCGTAAACCATCAAGTGTGCTAAGCATAATCTCATTAATTAGTACATCTCCTAACAAGCATATCAGATGGTGGGCTAGATAAATTATATATAATTGTAACATGATAATATGAAGGAAAGAGACCTATATTTTAATGCTCTGATAAGAAAGTCCTACATATACAGCCATGCATGTGTCTCTTTAGGGAAATCATTTCTGGTGTCAGTCAGGTAGAACACAGAGCTTCTCTAGAGAAAGATGACTCTAAGCTGTTCTTCATTTTACATCAAATTACTGCGACTTCTAAGATGTAGTCTAGTTAAACCAATGGACTTAGCATGTAGAGTCGCATATAGAGTTTACATACACTCATCGTGGACCTGAATATCATGGCAATATTAGGCTTTCAGAGAACTGTTCTTTTTCTGTTGGAGAATAATTGTACAACATACAGCTTTAATAGGAAAACAATTTTGGGGTTTTCTGAAATCACCAAGCTCCTGGCAGAATTCTGCTTGGATATTTGATAACTCTTCTAGGAAGGATTGTTAGAATTCGATTAAATGTGTGCGTTTCTGGGACTTTTAAGCACAGCCTACACATTTTTGATAAGGTTGAGGTCAGTTTGTTTTAAGCTTAATGTTAGCCTGCTTTATCTATTCCATAATGCTGTTTGGAGCTGTCATCGTCCTGTTGGAACACCCAATTGTGTCCAATTTCAACTGTCTAGCTGATGGTTATGCTGAAGAATTCTGAGCTTCTTCATTACTGCATCCACTTCATGTAATGCTCCAGTTCCATGTAATGCTGGCAGCAAAACAGCCCCAGAGCATGATGCTACCACCACCATGCTTAACAGTTGGTCCAGCGTTCCTTTGTACCTCTGGTCATTGCCTCAGGTCATTGCTCAGCTGACCATAAATCTTTCCTCCAGAAGGCTTTTTCTTGGTCCCTGTAATCATCTACAAACTTTTGAGTCGATTTTGGAGCAGGGGCTTCTTTTTTGGACGGCAGCCTCTTAGTCCATGGCATAGTAAATCTCACTTGACTGTAGACAGTGTTCCAGCAGCTTCCTGTTCATGACAGGCCTGTGCCTTGATGGTTCCTGGGTTGTTCGTGGCCACCTGAACCAGTTTTCTCTCAGCTTCCAGACCTCCAACACTTCCCACTAACTCAAGTTCAAAGTTCAAAGAAATCACTGAAAGCCCAATATTACCATGACATTCATGTCTGTGCAAACTGTACGTAAACGTCTGATGGCAACACTATATATATATATATATTTATATACCTAGTTGTATTTTTAGAACGCATTTTATAGGCAAAATAAATTCACCCTTGAGAGCCCTTTACTGATAGAACCCGTTATATGCCCCATCAAGAACCATTTTAGATCCTGTTTAGTGCCACAAATCATTTTCCAGCTGCCTGACTTGATTGTGGTAGTTAATATTATTCAGTGTACTGTTTGCTCTGTGCTCATCATTGAGAGCCTCTGAGAAAACACAGACATTAAAATGTCCACTGCATCTAATAGACATATAAAGATGTATTCTGCTGATTCATTTTCTGTAACAGCATCTCGGATCGTAGTTCTGACTGCAAGGCAAATCACAGGTTTGCATATATACGCGTCTTCTAATCACTAAGTAACAGCTAATTCACAGGGACTTGTATGGAGGTTGCTCCACATATAGGGAATAAAAATAAAAGTGTGTAATTCTTGCTATGGTGACGTGCGTTTTCTGTGTGGCCAGTGTGAAGCTCCGGTGTCGGTGCTTACTTATCCGTGTGGTTACTCATTTTATCACTAGCATTTATACATATGTGCATTTAGAAGCAGAGCAGGGTCACGTTTCAAAGATCACCATCGAATGGCAGGATCAATTCGGAGCATCACGTCGGCCATTCTCATTCCCAACCTTAAATCTGGGCATACGGTATTTGCAGTACTTTATAGTTCCTAATATTGAAAGGGTTCTTCAATTATTTGCTTGCTTATTCATTAATTTATTTATATTATTTAATGTCTGTGTCATTCTCGCTCATTAGAAATTCCACTCATTTATCTTTGATTGGATCGAGCGTCTGTGGACTTCCGTCACGTTCCCGGCTGGTGTATAACTGAACACAAGACAGTACTTGGAAATGCAAAACAATGTCATCGTCAAGTGTTGCTCCCTTGCCTGAGCCCCACCACTCTTTTTTCTCTTCCCTCTTTTTCTTTTCCGTTTGAGTGTCAGAGAGAGAGAAAGGGGAGGTTATTGCCCAGGGATGTGCACATTTAATAAAAACTAAATGAAGTCATCCATAATGTGCCATCCAACACTCATCTGTGGCCCTTCTCACCCATAACCCAACCCTCTGTCTTCCCCTCTGCCTCTTTTTCTCCCTCACTTCACCAGCCCTCGGGGCTTTCAGGAATCTGAACACACACACATGATTGAGGGATTCTGCAGAAGAGGAATAAAAGAGTGTGGAAAGGCTCTCAGGTGGTGCTTGAATATGGTGGGATAATTGTATGTTAGGTGTGCGGGTGTGCGTTTGTATGTGTGTGTGGCAACATTCTCTGAAATTGCAGATACGAATAATCTCTATCATGGCCATTAATTATAAATATTCTTCTGAAGATTTTGAAAAGCAGATTTATCTGTGTGACATGCTGCAGTTGAGAAATAATTTCCTCTTTGTTTGCCCGATTTTGTCTCCCTCCAGCTTTGACTTGCCAAACCCACTGATCATTTGCTAGTATGCTTGCCTTGTAATTAGTCTTGTTGTGTCTGGCTTGCATTCATATTCTGTTGCGTCTGACTTGGATTTCACACAGTAGTGTCTAAAGCTAATGCAGTCTTCGCTTACATTTGCATGGATTTATGATAACATTGGTATCATTTTGGTTCTGACATGTTTCGTGTTGTTTTAAGTCAATTACGCTGTTTAAGCTGATTCCTGATCCTGTCAAGCTGATTTCGGCTCTTAGTGTTTGCATGCGGGTGTTTTTATAGGAATGTGGACCTTTCAGATCAATTTGAGAAGTGCCCATGGTTTGCGACTACAACGCTGACAGACAGATGAATTATATAACTGATGTTGCGGTAAAGCACTACACATGACTATAGAGGTTGAAGCTTTTTGGGAAAATGCATTAAGCTATAGTGACATAGACACTAATAGAACATGCATACTGTTGGTACACTACTCTAGACTGTAAACAGAGCTAAAAATAAAGGAAGCCGCGCTGACCAATTACATCATGGGTGATCTTCCCATACTGCCGTTTGTCTTTGCTATTCAGTTGATCAAAAAAATAAATTTCCAAAAATTTCAAAAAATCAGTGCATCTGCATTTACATAGGTGGAGTAAAGCAGCGATCTTATACAGTGGTACAGTTACTGCTGTCTAAGACACAAATCTATCTATCTATCTATCTATCTATCTATCTATCTATCTACATACCAATGGTGCAAATAAAATTCAACGCTTATTGACGCTCGCAACATAAGGCTTAGGACTAACTCGAAACATGTATACTTATTTGTGCAACTTGTGCAACTATCTGCTGGTAATTACTTTTTGCCTCAAGTTTGATTTTGGATTACTCTTAAAGGTTTGGCAGGCTCCGGAGTCTAGGGACTGGATGGAGAAAATGAACGGAGAATGCAGTAGAATAAGTGGGCTTCCAGAGAGAGTTTGTGTGGACGGGGACGGAGGCAGCTCTCGCTCAAGATGAGCAATGGCCACTGTGAAATCTCAGAGCTGAGACCCTGCAAGCCTCCCATCACCATTACAATGAGTTATTACACCAGGGATGACGGTAGAGAGATGGACAGTGAGAGAGAGAGTGAGAGAGAGGAGAGAGATTAAGCATGGGTCAAGGGTTTTCCTGAGGTCCATGTTTATTGAAGGAGGAGGTAAAAGCCTTCCTCAGCAGGCTACGGATTAGACAGCTCCTCAGGCAAAATGGACACACACACACACACACACACACACACACACACACACACACACACACACACACACACACATCCAGACACAGATGACAGTGCAATAGAGGAGTTAGAAACAGTCCACCACAGAACTAAATGTCCACCTTAAGTAGACCTGCTCATTCTATCATTTTAGTGTTTTGGTCGCATTAGTAGCAGCATTTCTGTATAAAACAAGCTTTCTTAGATAACAACAAATGATCCATAAAATCAGTTTGTCACGGTATGAATTGGCATTGCGATATTTGAATCCTATTCCTATACCTATAGCAGTTAATTAGCTGCCTAGCTATATGCTGATGCTAGATACAGTACACTACACTGGCGTAGTCTAATCAGGGGACTGAGGGAAGGAATGGGGTTGGATGGAAGGAACACTGAGGCATCCCAGATTTGCATATAACGCATATTCATGCTCATATGTTTGGCGGTCCCGGGTAAACCATCGGATGTCACTGTGACTGAATTCTGGCCAAAAAAAAAAGTGTTTTAGTAAGGATTCTTTTTTTCTGCCTTTAATATACTGTACATTGACACCTCAACTTCCCAACATGACACGGAAATGTTTTTATTTACCTTGCCTAAGCTGTCTCCCTGCAAACATCATGTTGTGTAAAGAGACAGTTTAACAGTCTAGTCAGTCTGTCTAAAACTTCACTAGCTAAGTGAGATTTCCTCACACGATGAACATCATGCTTTGATCAAGTTGTCGGAAAGCTGTAGCAAAACAGACATAAGCCTAACCACTTCAGCTTGTAATCAAATCCAGGCTTTCAACACATCTGGGATGCGCGCGCGCCACAGTCACCACGAAATCTACAAATGCAAGTTTGAATGCTATAAATGAAAACGCATATGTGCGCAGGTTTACATAAATATTAGATACTGTTTAACGATGATAAGGTGTTTATGTCAGGTTATTTGCATTGTAGGAAGATGCTGTAGCTCCTCCTCTTGATATTTTCACAGTGCACAGTTCACAGTCTGCATGGAATGTCTGAATGGTTGTCTTCTCACTACACAATGGAGGATAATTGAATTTTAAAAGAAAGGCATTTCTTGTTTTCTGACTGACTTTATCATCTCTCTGCAATTACTCCTGGGTAGTGTTAACATTTCGCACACACACACACACACACACACATATATACAAACTTAACGGGTGGCTAGTATTAATTATACCTTTGACACGTTCTTAGATTGCAAAAAGTTTTGAGGAGGGCAAACTTTAGCAGAACTTGTTTTATGTAAATCTACAGTGTGTGTGTGTGTGTGTGTGTGTGTGTGTGTGTGTGTGTGTATGATTTTGATTTTGCTCCTGCTCATTATTCCTGACAGAGAGCGATTGCGTGTGTTGGTGTGTGAACTGTGTACTGAAGCAGTATCCTCATGGGTCATGGTGCAGTGATGATGTCAGAATTAGCTCACGTTGCATGTTGACACGTGCGCTGTCATTCTGTCATTAGAAGCACACACAATCGCACACCCACACTGCCATGCTTCCATTCACCTGGTGTTTTGAATCATGAATATTGCACGGCCGAGGCATCTCTGACAGGCGCGTGCACTCCCGAAAGAAACCCAGCCATCTGGGGGTAATGTGCAGGTTACTCATGATCAGAGACAGCTGGCTCAGGAGCACAAAGCCGTGTGGTGCATTGTGTGTAGTCGGCATGCGCAAGCGAGCTTGCGCAGTGTGAAGTACAGTTCACAGGCAACTTGTCAAAAATTAGGTTTTATACATACAGAGAGATTTAGCTGTATTAGGTTGACATGCTGATAATCCAAAGAATCATCTTAATGCAAGCCTGTCCATTAAATATTAGACATAGGCATTACTTCTTTTAATAACTATAAAATGTCATATTGTGCAGAGTACGAGACATATTTGATTGTGAAAGGTACAGGCCTTTATACAGAAGGAGGACCGGTCACAGCCGATTAAGCCAGTGCAAACTTCACATCCACCTACGAGGCTGTGTGCCAGTGAGAGAGAGAGAGAGCGAGAGCAAGTGAGAGAGAGATCGTGACTGCTCCTGCTGGCTCCGACTCCTTGAACAGGTGTCTGGAACATTTAGACTGGACGGATTTAAAAGGTGGGAACATAAGTAGGTAAAACGATGCCTTAACCTTCTCACAGTCTAAATGCTATGAATCATGTGTGAATTTAAAAATACGAAGGCAAAACTGTATCCAAATATTTCAAATTCAAGCTCAAAATAGTCACAACATGGGCCAATGATGCTTACATGTATATAATGTACAAACAAAATGCCTAGATGTAAATATGTGTGTGGCGTACCATATTTGGAATATTCTCTTATTCTTATTTATAAGGAACCGTGTACTGCTTATTGCCGTATGGTATTGTAGAGACGCCGGAGACGATCAGCCCAGCCGATGAGTCACAAATATATAAACTGTCTGATCTCTTGTACCTTGCACACGCTGTGCTGACCTAAGCGCTGATCCATCCACATATCTATCCCTACAAGATGAGTTTATACAGTACAAAGCAGCATCTTACTCCAGCGGGATTTAAATTATTGATTTATTGTGAATAATGTATATCTTTTTGTACCTTTGTTATCACCAAGGGCTTGTAATGAGCATGAGTAGGAGACAGGATACAAGTCTGTGGGCTCAGCACATCAGTTCATTAAGGGCTATCTGATAATGGCGATCGAAACACAGGTGCACGCGGTTAAACTGTGAAAACTCAGGAACGTGGAAAAATCGCGGAAACTTTAACCATTAATTATGTAATACGTAAGTTATGCCCAGTAGCTGCACGAGAAAATTTTGCATTCTCATCATTTTGGTACAAACTTCTGTAATGATTTCAGGTTTGTCATGCGTTGTCATGTGGGTATTTAGTATTCGTGCATTAAAATGAGCTAAAATTTGATTTTCTGTTATTTCTTATACAGTAGGGAATGCTCTTATAGGAAAATAATCAGCGATTGGGTGGTCCAACATGTAGTAGAGTTCCCCAAACATCTGCAAACGTTACTTCCTGTTATCAATTATTATACTAGCTTTAATCACATTATTACATTACACCAGCTACAGTTGTGCTTGAAAGTTTGTAAAGCCTTTAGAATTTTCTATATTTCTGCATAAATATGACTTAAAATATCATCAGATTTTCACACAAGTCCTAAAAGTAGATAAAGAGAACCCAGTCAAAGAAATGAGACGAAAATATTATACTTGGTCATTTATTTATTGAGGAAAATTATCGAATATTACATATTTGTGAGTGGCAAA
>JAQQZR010000018.1:4839924-4850033 GCA_030068235.1 Notoglanidium macrostoma | reverse complement strand
ATGCTGGGATTGGCTCCAGCTTCCCCGCGACCCAGACGGATAAAGCGCTATAGATAATGGATGGATGGATGGATGGTATATCCAATCAGTAGTCCAAAACCTAATCACTGATTTATCACTGCCTTTCTGCTACACACTTTTGTTCTCCATTCTCCCTCACTTTGTAGCCAAATTTGTCCTTGAACCCAGACAGAGTGGCGCTCACCTTTGACACATATTTGTTCTAATCAGAGGTCTGAAATGTTCTCTTTATTGCCCCTTCCTTACCCCACCTTTATGACCACCAAAAAACACTTGTGCCCTAACATACAAGAGAAGACAAATCCTGGAAAAGTGCCCTCCTGTCTCATGAAGCAGGTTAATGGTAATTGGATTTGTTAATTGGTAAATGGCCATGTTTTAGGAGAAATTTAATTTGGGTTTGTTCATGACAACAGCAGGCAAAACCTTATGCAGTGATGCATAACACAAGGCGATAACATATATTGGTCACAGCAGACGTCAGTTAACGATTACAAATCCGGCTTACAATAATGTGACTGATCATATTCAATAATCAGCCATAGTCATGGATGACTTTCTTAGCCTATCTGACATTTACAGCTGTGACTAAAGCTGAATGAAAGCTAATGGGGAATAATTAGTATTTGTTTTGCGCTTGGCCCCAAATAGCTTTTCTAGCAAGTCATGTGAGTAATATAGTAGTGAGGGCTATTTTCAACATGTTTTGGCCATATTCTGACCTTGACTAAGATACACGAAGAAGCACAGCTGGTTCATAAAGCAAAAATGTGATCTGAACTGAATAGAGAATCTGAATAAGGCCGTGTGTGAGTCAGACTTCTGTCTTGCTCCTTTCTGGCAGTGAATACCAATACTCTAAGTGGAGATCAAAGTGTCATGCTCCTCCTTGCTCCTTTTGCGCTTTTGGCTGGACTGTGAGGCTCGGCACGGCAGAGTAATCTCTAAATAGGTCATAAATCAACCACCTGCCAGCCAACCCTAAAGCCATTAGGCCCCTAGAGCTGCCAGAGCAGGCACTGCACTGTCTGACTGCCCTGACATGCCCTGTTTTTTCTAGTCTCAGCTCTCTACAAGCCCCATTCTCAACTTATGTATGGTGCATTTATTCATTCATTCATCTAATAATCACTTCATCTTGGTCAGGGCGCAAGCACTAAGACTACTGTTAAATAATCATTCAGCAAGAGCAAGTCGTTTCATGATACTTGGATAATGGACCGTAATATCCTGTATCGCTCTTTAATCTCTTCAATGTTGTTGTGAAAACCTGTGAGCTGGTGTATGTGAATTAACGTCCCAGTAATCTTAACTGGAATATTAGGGACAACACCCACGTGTAATAAGCTGACTCTCATGGCGACCTGGGGTAGATAGGTGTAATTCATCAGTGGGGATTTGAATATTTATTTATGCCCATTTCCTTGCCAAATATCAGCATGTTCCTGACACAGCTGCCCGGGATACCTGTCACCTCAGCGCCAGTCGTGACAGTTTGATAGGACCAGGCAAGACAAATAGCATGTATAATTCAATCTCCCCTGAGGATGGGTGTCTTGCTAATGCCTTCAAGCATACAGCCACTCTGATGCAATATCGCAGGCCATATTAATGTAAACAGATCTTCTCACTGAAAAATAATATTATAATGTATTGAACAAAAATAACATTAAATTACAGTAGCCGCATGCATGCTTAAAGTGGATCCTACTGGCTTCAGCTCTTAAAATATATTAAAGAAGGAAGGAAGCAATTAAAGGCACTAGAACATTTAAACACTTTACCTTTTCACTCTACTCATATTACTTATTCCACATTATAATATGGGTGTCAGAAACATGAGCTTAGAGAGCCTTGCCAAACCTCTGCGTTCTGTATTCTTTGATGATATCTTGCAATCGACTGGCTGTCACAGATTGTCCTCGTCTGTGATGTGTGAGATTGCAGCAGCTCCCGCAGTCTTGTGTCTCCTCCTGCTTGTAAAATACTCCCTGCAGTTGCCACTCCAAGAACAGGAGTGCCTCATGTAGCTAGCTAAACATAATGGCTTTTTAATTTGACTATAGCCTGTACAAAAGGGATTTTATATATATATATATATATATATATATATATATATATATATATATATAGATGTACATTTTGTAATGTTTTGGGGTTTTTCTTTTCTTTTCCCAGGAAGATAGACAGTTATATGTCATTAGTGAAACCAGCTCTTCATTTTCATTTCTTTTAGATCAATGGAGCTGACCAAAGCATTTATAATTTTTTCCTTTGTAAGTGTAAAAAAGCCGATGAAAAGGTGTAAAGTACTTGTGTGGTTTTCTAGGTGTCTATCTATGATAGCCATTCTGTTTGTACTTAGATCCTTTATAATCAGCTGATATGAGCTATGTGGAAATCAGTCCAGTGTTAAAATCTAGGTGATATTATAAAATAGGCACAACTATTATTATTGAAGAGCTTGTTGAATCAGTATCACTATTGCATTTCCTGGAGCCGTTCTGCTCCTGGGATTTACTGAAGTTCTGGCTCTTAATTGCCGCAGCTTTGGAACCAAATGTTCCAACATCATCAGGAAATCAGAAATGGTTGCAGGGACAGGAGATATGTTGGGTTCGGATGTTCTGCGGCATCACGGTAACACTGGCACACTGTGTTCATCGAGGCTGGCGTTGTAGTAGGAATTAAGCACTGGTGGGTTGCTGAAAAAGTACTCAATCTGGCAACCTTGATTCCATGCAATCAAATGACCAAGAAGACCTTTCTTACCTGTTCTTACCTGGCGACAATCCAGAGTTTGATAAACGTCTTTCCACCAAAGGTCCATGGCCGATGAGCTTTCTCACAGTTTGCACAGAATGTTAAAAGTGTGACTCCACCCAGTGTACGTTGGTGGAAACTTCACGAAAAAGTTGTTCTCGTTTCTTCATGTAAAGGCTCAAGGTCAAGCCTTGAGGAGGCTGAAAGTGGTCATCATCATCATCATCATCATCCCTTCCATGATCATCATCCCCAGAAATTCATTCTGATTACAGTTTTAGATTTAAGATTTCCATAATCTCCATGTCTCCACCTCTTCCATCATCTCCATGTGTTTCTTCTTACTTCTTACCTAGAGGAGCTCCATGCTACATGGGATCTTTTTTGTCAGCAGTTGATTTTAATTTTAAGGCTTGTAAGTTGCATCATTAAATATAGGCACAGAGAATTTCAACGATTTTTGTGTGATTTCATGACTGTTTATAGGTTTCGGTGCAGGTAATAAAACCATCAAAATAATGACAAATGTTGATGCTGATCCCAGAAAATGCAATGCAATATATAAGGTAATGGAATACATAGTGTACTGTAGTGCATTCTAAATATGTAGATCATTGTTTTCCTTCTACATTTATGCCACTTTGTGTACATTGTAAGTGCTATAATATTGTAGTATGGCAGTGGAATTCTTTACATTTTACATACAAAGAAATGCCTAACTTCATTACAGCCATTCATTAGAAGTTGATGATTTTTGATTTACTTCTCTACGCCTGAATGCACCAGTTTCAGTAGATGAACTGAGGCATGCTACTGCAGTTTCCTCCCCATCGTGCTGCTCATTCATTATACCTGCCTCATGTCACTTCCCATCACTCCATTTTTTTACTAGAGAGAAAGAGAGAGAGAGAGAGATGCACTGTCTAGGATTTCTGTGGATTTTAATGGGTGATAGAGGTATGAAATATAATCCTTATTCATGCAGGGAAGCCTCACATTCGTGTGTGTGTGTGTGTGTGTGTGTGTGTGTGAAAAAGTAAGCTTTAGTTTCAATTGTGAGTTGGTCTTTCTCTTCACATTTTAGAACTTTATCTCTCCTGTAAAGTGGTGATAGACGATGCGTGTCCTGCTGTGCAGTGGTGCTCCTTTATCAAAGTTATTTTCTGGCCATTAACAAGTCACTTGGATGACATACAGTGGTAATAGTCCTTGTTTTGCACTAGAAACCCTAATTTACTGACTCAAAACTCAAAGCTTATGACTCAACTCACACTCCTTATTCGCTGACATTTTACTCACACTAGGAGATCTGTACCGTGCCTGAGCATGTTCGAACCCCAAAGTACGGTTCGTTCGACTAGCGGGATCACAGTGTGCTGTGCTCAGGCACGGTTCACTTGGCACGATTGGAAGAGGTGGGCTTGAGCATGGTTAACGGAGCTTGTGCATGCACGCAGTGCGATCTCTAACCACACCCAAGCACGGAACTCGAACACTACGGCCTGCACGTTTCAATTCACTGGAGAGTGAATTTGGGTGAACAACGGGTCTGGTTCTCACTTTATTGATGAGCATGAATTGTAATCTGCGATCAAATTCCTCCTTTAATGTCAGCTGCCTCTGTAAAAACCTTCTCATGCGTGCACGATGATTTACTGACAATCGCTGCGTTGCATAATTGATAAATCTGTACGGCACGTGAGAAGGCCGCGTGTCACCATGCGCGAAACGATTCCTGAATGTCAGAACATGATGAACTCCTTGCTATGCGAGAGTGCTTTTCTTCAACACAAGAAGTTGCATCGTAATGATGTAAGCGGAACAGCGTGACCTTAAAATGTCCACAAATGCTTGCTTTTCATGGCACTACCCATCCTTCCCAAACAGACTTTGTTTGTGGCCATGGCTGTTGTTCAAAGGCAAAATATGCAATTATTTATGTGCAACATGACTATTATAACATATACAGTGATAACAGTTAGATAACAATTAGACTTCATTCAGTCTTCTCCCTTTGAATATCTCTGTATTGCTTCAACACACTCGAGAAAGTGATTATGTACATGTTACTAGAAAGATTTTACACATATTTTTGTTTAATAGCTTTATCATAAATCTGCCATTATTTTCCTTTTACTGAACGTACATTTTTATCTGCCCTTACTTTAAATATTAGGAAGGAACATTCTAATAGTCTTAATTAGGATTAATTAGGATCAAAATGCTATTAATTACATGAAAAGAAAAAGTATACTAGTTCAGAGCAGCAGAGATGTCATGATGGATGTCTCTTTGTGTCCTGCGTTTTGAGATCAGTACAGGGGTGGAACGTATTCCTCCGGATTTTGGTTGCCGAATCATGAATATGAATGAGCTATTTTCTGTTGCGTGAACTACACTGCCATTCTCATCCCCGAGCTCTTTTTTCTTTCTGCCTTTTGTTTGACATACTGAAGTACCGACCGGGAGTTGTGCGTGTGTTCATATGCGAGTGTATTTGTGTGAGCGTGTGAATGAGCAAACGGGCCATGACTGCAGAGACACACTTCTGCAGCACTGAGACAAAGCTGTCAGCCTTTCCCCAATTAAAATCCAGCATTCAGTAGTCAGGAAGAAACACTCTCACCTCGCACTGCGCTCTCAGTCTCATTGTTCACACATACAGACACACACTCACTGTTTCGCTGGAGGGGAGGATTGATTTGCAATAAACCTTCTGTAAATGTCCTTCTAAATATATCTCTTACCTCTCAGCAGAGAACTTTCATTACCTACTTATTTTTTCAGCACATTAGTTAGGACTTTTTGTTGAACACACTGAAAACCAGCTCTCCCTTTGCAAGCATTTCAAAGTTTCCTTAAACATCTGAAGTTACAAATCCATAGAACTGCAGAAGTTTAACATTTTATGATTTTTATTCCCCTTGTATGTTGCTGCATTGTGCAAAGCCCAGATAAACAAATATATCAAAACACTAAAGAAATGTCCATTGCAAATTCATAAGAGTTTGTACAAACCCATTTGTTTGAAAAGTGAGCAGTCGTTATGGCTCAGATGATGAAACGAAATTGCTCTTGCTTGGAATAATTTTGAAATATTAGCGCTCTAGTATTATCATATTATCATAACCACCTTTTATTGTTTTTGATGCATTCAGAAAGCTGAACATTTTATTATTTAAATCTTATTGATCAAATTGTTACTGAAATCTGCGTTAGCACTGAATATGAATATGGTATAGGAATAGAAAGCGCAATTACGTATCATTTGTTTAGCAAGATGTTTCTAATTTTATTGGAAGTGGTCTCTTAAACAACTTCGAAACGTCTTTAATGATGCACGTTATTAAATTCAGAACGCATGAAATAGAGTACAGTTTAATTAACGAGTCAAAAAATACACATTCAACCCACTGAAGTCTTGCTCTTTCTCTTTTCACATCTCCCGTTCTGCCTCGCTCTTCTCTTCCTCCACCCACATTCCCATTCCTGCTGAACCGATTCTGTCTGGCTCGGAGTCTGATGGCGGCTCTGCTTTCTTCCTGCAGTGCTCATTTTAGACAAGGGTCACACAGTCCCAGAGGCCAAACTAACTTCATGAGTATAAAACTCAAAATAATTTTGTTCTAGTCAAGGTCATACTGTACGTTATTACAGTAAATTGCTTCTTGCAGCACTAATGCCAATCTGCTAATAATTCACTAAATAAGTTAAAGGCATGTGTTATGTGTCGTAGCTCATTTCTTCTACAATATGAGGAACTAAGATTGCTTCAGAGGCATTGTGCAGTATTTAAATTAATACATCTATTAATGTGAATTACCTGACAAAACAAATGGATGAATTAATTGATATGCAAAGAAGTTAGACTTTAAGGTTGAATTACTTTATTCCTTAGCACAAGGGGTTAATTGCGTCATTTAACACAAACGGATGTACTTCTATGTAACCTTTAATGTAACCTAATGGAATAAGCCTAATTAAACCTAATTAGTTGAATTGTTTTCAATATTTACGTTTGTATTTTCTTTATCAGAAATGAGCGACAGTCGAGATGTACACTGAGGTTAGACATGCCAATTTTAGTGCAGAAGCAAGGTCGAAATGGTTCAGTTGACATTTTTTTTAAACTCTGGTCCATTTCATACTGGTTTTGTGAACATATACTACTAATATTATCCTACAGTAATATTAATACAGGCTTGTTCATCATACTACGAACTACATACACGAATACCTTTTTTTACACTGATACTAACTAATACCTAATAATAATAATAATAATAATAATAATAATAATCTAATAACTAATTGATTAGCACCTAATAATAACTAATAAAAACCCCAGGTGGGTTACTTTGGGTACTAGTGGAGTATTCTCGTGTGCTTGTTTCCTTATTGAGTACCAATAGCAAAGCCAACTTGTGATCATGACCCCACGTGGGTAGCCTATAAAATGTTCCCATGACATCACAGCACATCATGACGTCTGTAACGTTTGCTATGATACACACCTTGGGTGCAGATAATTGTAACGTTTGACTTTGAGTTACTGTTCCCACCTTGGTTAACTGTGTCCTTACATGACCAATAGTTTGTATCAGTATGTGACATTATGGGTTCTGCAGACAGAATAACTAATTTCATTATTTTATATATTCATAACTTGTATTTCAATCTGTTTGATCTAGGCCCAGAGCACATTTATAGAGGTTTGTTGTTACTGCAGCACAATGCTAATAATAAGTGAGTATGGCCTGCTATATTTCACCCTTCCTTTGATGCTTGTGGTTGTGTTGTTGTGGACAGAAATGGGCAGAAGGAATGGCTACTCAGCCTCCTGAAACACCGTAATAACATTGGAAAAGGAGCAGGCAGGAAACAAATGCAAGAGCAGGAGAAGTGCAGGAGAAGTGCAGAACTCTGAGAAGCATGGTATAGCTGCTTTGCATCCAGAGACAGATTTTGACGTATTCTCAGTGGCTGCTTGTCATTCTCTAAACTTGATTAATGAGGCCATCCTAATGGAGAGTGCTGATAGCCCTCCATTGATGCATTTTATGATCAGAGCCTAATGCAGGAGTGCGACTCAGCAGCAGCAAATGTGCTGCAAATTGATATCAGTCCTGCCTTAGTGATACTGAAACTGGATCTTCTACATCTTGAATGTCTAAGCCATTTCTTGGTATGCAACTTGGCTATTCTACAATATGTGGATTACATTAAAGAGCATTATGAGCATTCAAGAGTGCATTGAAGCTGCTGATAAAAGATGCAGATGCAGATGGTTGAGATCAATGCCTATGGTGGAGACATTAGTGGTAATGGCTGATGAAGCTACACAATTTTCCGCTTTCACATCAGCAGAATGATGTACCCTTCCATTTGGGGTAGCGCTGGCATCCAGAATGTTCACAATGTGTGTCCAAGTTTCATTAGACCCCAGGCAATTTAAGGATCTGTATTTACTCCCTTATCCGGACACTTGGCTGTTGTCCAGACGGATGAGCCAAACAATGCTAATAGTCTCACAATAGTAAAAGATTCTCGGTGTTGAATACCAGAGTCACAAATCCCAGTCTCACATATCGCATGGCATGCGAGTCGAGTCTCATGCCAGGCAAACCTTCTTGTTGAAAACCAGTGGCCACACTTTGGTATATGTAAACGTTCTTTGTCTGGATGAGGTGCTGGTATTTGTGACTCTAGTAGTGAAACTGGGAATGTTACACCACATATTGTATAGGTCTGTCCAGCTCATGTTTTCTCACTAGAAGAAAGGAAATTAATATGCAATTGGTGTGTTGTGGAGAAAAACTTGAGAGGTAAAGAAAGGCTCCATGTTGGCCAGCCAGACCATAATATTTTGCCCGTTGTTAATGCTGCCGTCTGGCCCTCGGAGCTGGTCAACCATCAGATCAGACCAGCAGTCTCCAATGAACGGGTCAGTGTGGCACACCCGACAACACACCTTCAAACCTGTGAAATCACCCTGAGCCTGGCCCCTGGGAGCGATGCACATAAGTGCTAATCATAATTTTTCTCAAGGTACAGGAATAATCTACTCAAATAATAATAATGATAAAATCTAATAGCATAAAAAGTGAAGCTGTATGCAAATCTGTGGTCCAGTAGTGCATCCAGACTTGTTGCTAACCTAGGTGCCTAACTAAGTGTCTTTCACTTTAGCTTTTTTGCTGGCCGAGTTGAATCTCAATTATGAGTTATTGGTCCACAAGCAAAATTGCAGCAACACAGAGCTCATCATTGTTGATAGTCATCCTCCATAGGCAGTAACAGCACTTTGCATTATTTTTGTCATCAATGGGGAAAAATAGTAGCATGGTTATATTCATAACCCCTATTTTCTCTCTCTCTCTCTCTCTGTCTCTCTCTCTCTTTCTCTCTCTCGCTCTATCTAACTGTTGTGTGTCATGTCACATGATTGCTTCAGCTATTCGGTTGCATGACTGCAGTTGGGGTCTGCCAGTCCTCCGTGTAGCAGGATTACTGACACCAACAGATGATACAGTTCATCTGGGACAGGTGGTACGGTCAACTGACACTTAAGAATGTGATACGGGGACTATTAGACATCTTTGATGTGGCTGAAGTCTTCTGTGACACTCTAGTTCTGATGAGATTGTTTCATAGAGGTCTGATTCCAGTAATCCTATCAAATATGATGTATGGATTAAATGATAGTGTTTACTCGAAGCCTACACATGAAGTATACAGAGAATTTAATTATTCATAACATCTTCAGGGGTGTGTTAGACATTGAAAAAAGTTTTAGTTATGCTATCATGTGATCAATAATGTTGTAGCTCTTGAAAGTTAAAAAGATTTTATACACACACACACACACACACACACACACACACACACACATTTATATATATAAATCATCCTCCTTTCACTTCCTCTACCTGGAGGGTGGTATGTGGGTGTATGTTTTCCTCAAGCTCGGGTCATGGGAGGTCTGGGAGTTTGAGAGTTCTGCGTAATATCTTAGTATCACATTTCTGGATAGAGACCTCAGTTCTTGTACCTGGGATCTGTTGGAGCCACTCTGTTGGAGCCACTCTCCAAGTTTGGGAGTCACAGCCCCTAATGCCCCTATTTCCACTGGGATCACTTTGGACTTCACCTTCCACATCTGTTTCAGTTGTTCCTTCAGGCCTTGGTATTTCTCAATCTTCTCTTGTTTCTTCTTCCTGATGTTACTTGGAATTGATGGAATATATGTAGATAGATAGATAGATAGATAGATAGATAGATAGATAGATAGATAGACAGACTGTGGTGGACTGGCGACCTGCCCA
>JAQQZR010000018.1:4821708-4834776 GCA_030068235.1 Notoglanidium macrostoma | reverse complement strand
CTGGAGCAGTAGCGTTGCTGTCAGTAGCACTGGAGCAGTAGCGTTGCTGTCAGTAACACTGGAGCAGTAGCATTGCTGTCAGTAGCACTGGAGCAGTAGCGTTGCTGTCAGTAGCACTGGAGCAGTAGCGTTGCTGTCAGTAACACTGGAGCAGTAGCATTGCTGTCAGTAGCACTGGAGCAGTAGCGTTGCTGTCAGTAGCACTGGAGCAGTAGCGTTGCTGTCAGTAACACTGGAGCAGTAGCATTGCTACAAGTGGTTTGGGTATTTGTAAAATTCAGATGAGATGGTATCAGATATAAATGGTAGCTTCAGCATAGTTTTGCTACTTTGCTCGTAGTCTGGCAGCTCTGATGGCTAGCTCTAATGTTACTGAGTTCCTCTAATAATACATGTTACATGTTTTTAACATGTATCTTGCCTAATTTCATTTGAACCCATTTTAAGGCCTCTTTTTTAGGCCCATGCTCAAACATCACATACCCAAAATGAATTGAGAAGTCTGTAACCTATATCTCATCAACTGCATGGTTTATATGTATAATTTGGGCATCGTAATGAAGGGAACGGTGTGAAATTACTGTAGAAATGTTGCTCACAACAAATGAAGATGGCACACGGCAGAAAACGGGACATTTCTTTTCCGCCTAACAGAAATGTGCAATCTTAGGTAAATTTACAATTTGCATTTCTTCTTCCCACCAGTGCCACCTCTCCGGGTCATAAGTTTAAAATAGCTAACCTAATAACGTGATAGTGCCCCAACTATGAGAACATTTGACTGAGAATGTTTTGTATTTTAAAAGATACTGACTATAGCAAATTACTTCAATGCACGGAGAAAATCAGCATAATGGACAGACACACAGACAGTTAGACAGGCAAGTCCACTAAAGCAGTTGTATCCTTTCCCTGCTAAGACAGTAATGATGAGCTCACTTGGATGGAGGTCACATTCACCCAGAAGCATTCAGGGTTAGCATGGTGAACAGATGTGACCTGTTCCCTGTCTCGCTTGCTCAGGCGAGCTCAGGCACTTAATTCTATTTTTAGTATTCTCTAGGCGGTGCTCACCTGATGGCTGGTGGTGTCGGCTTCTTGTGCCATGATAAAAACCACGAGCTTTGGGATGAAATAGCCCAGTGTGATGTGAGAAAGCAGTGAAGGGAATACTGCAAAATATTGTTTTCAGCCACATTCATCCTATCAGTTCCCAGAACCTACGTATAATAAAACTCTACAAGCTGAGCGGAAAACACTTGCCCTATATCGCCTGCTTGTTTTGGAGGTAATGTCAAAATAGTTTGTAGTCAAATGAATTTCCAATGGAGCAGTCAAGTCAAACTGTGCATTCATTCAGTGCACAGCGTTCAGAAATCCTATTCTGATCTATGACTGGAAAACGGCCTTAAACGTAATCTGTTGTGAAAGCTTAATGCTGGAGGTTTGCTCAGCACATGCAGCTGCATCATTAATATAACAGCCATTAGGCCATACTGAAAGTTCAAACTAAAATTGTGTACATCAGTATTCAGACCTAAGCTCAAGTCATGACCTATGTCATGTTCATATTTTGGGCCGTAAATACTTACACAAACAACGGAATTCCATTTTGGGATAACGTTAAATGCAGAATTATGATTTTTTTTTTTTTTAAATCAATGAAATTTTTTCCCCACATGTAGAAGATCATAAGAAACAGCATCTTAAATGGATCTCAAGGTTACTGTATATTATATGGATTAAATTATAAACAACACTTACTACTTACAATGTGCTGTAAGCATGACAGATGAGTACACGGTCAGCTTATCCTTCAAACCCTGGTCACGGTGTCAGGAAGGCGCATTGCATTGACACAGAAACATGACTTTATTTTATTAATTCAACAAAATGCGCAATTACAATACTGTCAATCACAGACAGTTGGCAAATCTGAATGTGGCCCATTGCGAATGAAGTGAGCCGCGAGTGCAGTTTGAAAAATTTAGATTTAAACAACAACCCAGATTTGTAGTAGATAATTAAATGGATTCATCAGAAATGAATTTGCTTTGGCCTGCTGTGTAAACCAAGTCATGTTACAGTAATCTTTGGTCGAGGTTAATTGAGACAAACTGAAATTCCTCTATAAGTATGTGTGTCCATTGCAGTTCCCAAATGAAGATGAGTATTGATTTTGGATCCAGTCACTAAGTGGATCGAGTCTAACAGACAGAGAGGCCATGATAGGACACAGCATGCTGGCAAATGAAATCAGCGAAGGATAAAAGTGCTTTTGCTGCTGCCCATTTGTCTGCGATAGCGTTACTGAGGCAAGCGAAGCCGTCGTAATTGCCCAAACCACTATTAGCATCTCCACATATATTGTTATTTTTTCTCCATGGGCATCTTTTGATTGCAGTTTGTTTATACAACATGTTCTTTCCCAGCTTAATTGAAGGAAAAAGCAGCAGCAGCACTCAACACTGGCATGTTGGATATGATGGTGATTATTTCTGCAAATAATCATACTTTTATTCAGTGGGAGTCATTGGAAAAAACACCCTAAAGCGCCTGACTGATGTTTGTGAGCGCTGAGATATTATGCGCTTGTGAAGGTCATTTTCAGTGACCGTTGGGGGCGATTCTGCTGCAGTCCTGAGCTGTTTGCTTTATTTTACCATATTTATTATGTTAACTGTATTTTTCAGCACTCCCTCTCCTGCATCACATCAAGAGCACTGACCTTCGCTCTGGTGCATTAGCGACTTTTCAATGACGTAGACTAGCAACACAGTCCTGCTTGCTATTTAAAGTTGATATTATTGTTCGGTTTGCCTATACAGCCTGTCCTTACAGCTTAGAGCATCTCTTTAGAAGACGCCGCCATTGCATACAGTATGTACGCACAGTCTTACAGTTTGAATGACAGAAGTGGCAGTTCGGACTATGTAAAAGCTCTGAGATCATTTAAGGAGTGGATAGTTGGAGCTCACGGTCAAAAGGGATTTGTCAGTGATGTTCACTGTTGTAAATTTGTCATGGTTGGTTTTTAAGATTAAGAAGCCATGTCTTTTACTGGTTTTAGTGGAGGGTAGTGCTGGGCACTCAGCCATTTTAATCTGCTAGGCTGTTAATTTTGGTTTTAGCAGTGAGAACACTGTACCACCCATCCAACTAAACCTGTGGTCATTAAAATGTTAATGAGTATGATCAGTTTAATAATGTCACTGGCCCCGCCGCTATGAATTTTATATTTCATACCCAATATAACGTGGACATGAGCACAATGAACATTATGCAAATGCCCAGTGCTCTCTGCACAACTGTTCAGCTGTTCCCCCCACGATTTCTCGCTTTCTCTCTCTTTCTTAAAGCACACGTCTTTAGAAACTGTTCAGTCTTCTGACACACTACCTACATTTAAACGTAATCTAATGATCAAGTGAAAATCGGATGAAAAAACTCCAATTCGGTGAGGAGGATAATCCACTTAGTCACCCAGCGATTCTGGAATGATCCGCATGCAAGCTTTTAATATCCAATTAACTGAACAATGATGTGATGACCGTGCATTTTGCAATCATCATGTCCAGTCATTAAACCCAAGAGACATAAGTAGATGCATTGATTTTGATCCTATTTCCTAACTTGATAAATAAATAAGCATGGCTCACCCAATTACTAAACCTCAAATTAAAGCCAGCATGTAACAGAGATTTCCATCAGAATGCTGATTTGAGGGTAAATATGGAATCTGCAATCAGGAGGAACAAAACGTTTTGCGTGTAAATACAGACAGTGTCAGCACAGAGCATGTGTACAGATGAGTGATAAAGGCAGCTGAACAACAGTTCTGCTCTCTCAGTATAGATCTGACCAGTGACCTCTCTGGCCCTGTGTTGGATTCATTGAGGTTAGTGTACAAAGGTTGCAGAGCCATATCAGTGTTAGGTACGTTTGATTCGCTGTGTGAAAATATCTTACGGCACAATGAAACTCTCAGTTACAGTCACACAGATGAAAATAGCAGAGTGCCAGCTGAGCAGTGTGTGTGTGTGTGGCGGTCATTTGGAGGTCAGTGGTTTTATGCCCTAGTCAGGTTTCACAATTGCCAATTACAGATTGACAGATACGGTCTTCTCATTAGCAGATTAATTGCTCTTGATTACCACATGGCTAATCTTAGGTGAAGTCTAACTATAATCAGGCAGTATAATAGGACGCCTACCTGAGGGAGGTCTCCATCAGCTTTTCAATGGAGCATGTGTATTGTGTGTTGGGAGAGTGTATGGCAGTGTGCATGACTCTGTATGCGTATGCATGTGTTTACACATTTGTTGGCCCTCGTCCATTAGCAATTAAAGCTGCAATTGATTGGTAGCAGTTTCTTGTGATGTATTCTGATTATTGATAGTGGGCAGAAGGAGTGGCATTTTATTGAAGATTGTAATTATTTTGTTGTCCCTTTGTGCATGACCTTATACTTACAATTCACCACGAATCCTACATGTGCCCTTTCTGAATATACAAGAACACTGATTATATACTCATTACTGTCATTCAGTCGCAGTGCCTAGGGATGAATCAATGGTTTGGTAGATGTTTGATGAAATGCAAGGATGGTTATTTGTGCATTTGTGGGTGGGTGGGAGGATGGGTGGAAGAGAATGGATCAGGTTTATGAGCACACTAATTTGTTGATTGTGGATGCATTGATGAAGAGATAGTTTTCAGCTTGATGAATGCTGAGCTGGTTGCTGGGTAAATGGATATATATTTTGATAGGTACATTTATTCAACCATTCAATCAGTCCATCCATCCAACTATGAATCCAAAAATATTTGTGAGTTTGTGGATGGACTTGATGGGTTAAATAGATATAAATAGATAGTAAAACAGATTGGTGAATGGAATGAATGATGCACAGATTGGTGGGAGGATGGTTTCATTAATATGGATGGAGGGCACAGTTATCGAATAATGAGCGGCTGGTTGGATGGATGGTTTTACGAGCACACCAATGGATTCATAGAAATATGAATACATATATTGATAAAAGCTGAGCCAACCAATTGATGGATGGATGGATGGATGGATGGATGGATGGATGGATGGATGGACAGATTGATGAACAGTACAACTGAGGTGGAATATGAATGGAAGTATGATTAGGGTACATGGGTGGATTATTAGATTACTACTTGGATGGAATATGGATTGGAAGGCAGGTAGAGGTATGTAATGATTTATGAGAAGTTTGATTGATGGATGATAGAAGGGTGACATTATAAGCATGCAGATTTATTAGTTGATTGATGGATGGTTTGGCTGGAGCAGATGGATGGATAGTTGATGAGCTGGTATATTGAAGTTTACACAGTATCCTGGAAAATGTACTTAAAATGCAATGCAACTGAACACACAATGCTGTCTGGTCTGAGGTTTCTCCTGAGGTTTCAAAGGGCATCACTGTGCAGGATGCAGCACAAAAGGTCAGATTTCTTACTATATATTATAGTAGCCTACCTATAACAGATATGTTCACTTATATATAATGTAATATAATATAATATAATATAACATAATATAATAATATATATATATATATATATATATATATATATATCACTTATGCAATTAGTATGTATTAGTATTAGTATAATAAAAACATTTTATTAGTATGCAGATCCGTACAATTGATAAACTGGCTACTCTGTGTAAGGCATCAATATGATTTGAAGACAGTCAGGCCCATGTCATTCATTTAACCACTAAAACTTGATTTACCCTAGTTTTAAATAATACTATAATATAAAACTATAAACTGGGGAAAATATTAGTGACAATTATTAATAAATGATTAAATAACATTGGATTGGATTGTACTTTACTTTCATATTCATACAGATATAATAGTTTGCTCTATTTATATTTATTATGAACTAACTTCACACATATATGGTTAGCGTGGTCATCATATGCCATCTTACTGTCCTTTTCAACCCATAGTCCCAGAGGATGACAAAAGTGTGGAAAAAAAAGCAGGAGTTATTCATCTTGCTCTGTGGACTTTTTCTTTCATCTCTTTCATTCACCCCACAGATCTATTCACCACTTTTATTCTCCCTTTCTTTGAGACTGGCTCTTGCTGGCTGTCACAGAGATGGCCTGTCTTCCAAATCAATGCCGAAATGGAAGCGATGAGAACAGGTAGACGTCATTAAATGTGGACGTCTCGACACAATTTTAAACCACACTGAGCTGAACTTATAGAGACATTCCCTCTTGACAATCCCAGGAAAGCTAACAGGGTGGCCTTGTTCACAACATTGGATTCATTTGTATGTTTTAAAGATCTATTCGGTTGTAATCTGATTCCACTGGGATAGAAGTCGGGGCTAATATTAAGCAAATGCTTATCTAAAACGAGCTCTGTCTTTGCCGATAAGGCTGGATCTTAAACACAAAGAGAGATCCTAGGTCAGCAACTCTTACTCACAGAGCTGATTGTTAGTTGATGAGCTGGATCAGGTCTGTGTGGAGTACGGAAAATGTGACACAGTGCCTCGAGGACTGGCACGGGGAACCCCTGCCCAGTGCATTTTGACATAACAAAAGTTGAAAAAGGTGATAAAATGTATTGAATTGTAATTGTAGTGTAATGTGAAAAATGGATCAATACCCAAAACACATAAATTAGCATTAGTAGTAGATGCAGTACTACAGCATATGACAAACAGCTTAGCAGCTACATGTCAGGAATGAGGCTTGTTGAATGCAAGGGCATGATTTTTTTTTAAAGACAAAACACCAAGCGATCCAACAAATCCAAGAGTGAAGTCAAAAACAGGGCAAAATGAAAATCAAAGTGTATAACCATGGATATGGGCTATGTCCACATTAATACGCTTTAGCTTCCAAATGGTAGGAGGGTGACGAATCTGGGATGGATACGTTGTGACCGATATGACCCA
Source organism: Notoglanidium macrostoma (assembly GCA_030068235.1). Lineage (NCBI taxonomy): Eukaryota > Metazoa > Chordata > Actinopteri > Siluriformes > Auchenoglanididae > Notoglanidium > Notoglanidium macrostoma. The sequence continues at coordinate 4,827,816 of JAQQZR010000018.1, read as the reverse complement.
ATCAGAAAACAAGCATGGGTGTTTGCATCATCGTTTCCAAAAGTCTACGTTTCTGGCTGTCCACATTAAAACATTTGAAAACTAAAACAGGGCCTTTTAAGGGCTAGAAAACTCTGTAGTAGTACGGACACTATGCGTAAATATAGCAAAAGTGATGTGTTTTAAAACTAAAATGTGGACATAGCAAATAGTCAGTTGAAAAAAATAGTAATCACAGAGCAATCACCTAGACGTGACACTGCAAAAACATGGCCCTCTAGGTATTTTGAATCAGAATGAACTATTTTTTATTCCCTTTTCTTCATTCAAAATGCAAACCCTGAAAACATAGCGCCACTATGGAGCCCACAAAACTCTTTTAGCTCTTCACACCTGATGGAATATAAAGAGATCTTGGACTCAGTAGACAGTAGTGAAGAGAACACATTTACCTGCCCTTACAGGTCTATTACATTATCGTAATGATCCAAGAGATTAGGTTGATTGGATAGCTCAGCCATGTAGGATTTAATGTATCCTGTGTACATCAAGAGGCCATGTTTTCAGAGAAAAGAACGTCCACTAACCTGGACGTGTCGCTTTCATAGTCCATTACACACACTCAGTCACCTGTTTCCAGGGCAACCCATCGCTGGCGTGATGCTGCTGTTTGAACGGGTTGCCTGGTTACTGTACCATCTCTGGGCAGCCAGCATTGAAGAAGCTTCTGATTAATATTGCTCTATCATGGTAAGAATGTTAAGAATGCAGAAGGCTGTTACAAAGTAATAGATCGACTATTCCACTTTTACTATATTCTAGATGCGTACTCTCATTTCTCTGCCCCCTGGATTTCTCCCAATATCTACTTTATAACAGCTGTAGAAGTCACTGATGTGCGTACATAGCAAAGACCTACACTTTGTCAAGAAAAAGCAATACACTCAGTAGCGATGATTTCATTAGACTACTTCAGCACTATTTGTCAGTCAATTGAAGATGAATCAGATGGTTTTTACAATTGATTTTTAGTCGTTATGTCTTAGCTAAAAGTACCACGGAATGCAGGATTGTGCAAAATCTACCAAAATTGATTCCCATGAAACTTGGTGGCAGGGTGTAGCCTGGGCCAAGGAAGAACCCATTCAATTTTGGAACGGATCAGAGTCATGTGGCAGCTCCAGGAAGTTAGCTTTGATTTCCCTAACGTTACAAGATAGGGCACTTGGATTTGGTGGAAGTCTGCGCTCAACAATGCCATACATCTTAAAATCCAGTAGATGGCAGGACAGTTCATTAGTGGCAAAACATAGCCAATGTAGGAATACAATGACGCCAATATATCCAGACGTATAAAATGGGTGCGGTTGCAGATTTGCATATCACAGAAGAGTCGACTATTGACCTTGGCGGAGGTCTGCGCTCTCTGAGTGACCTTCTACTCATGATACAGTTCAGAAAAATGCTTGGACACAGCTAATTAAATCCGGTTTTAAACTGGACCAGAGAGTGAAGGAAAAGCAGCCAGCATGTATTCTCGTTTAGGCGAGAATTCCTTCAGGATAATCTGGGAGATTTTAATATAATCCACAAATGATCTACTTTTGCTGATTTGCTCGTACTGCATATATAACAGAAGTGTCTAATTTTGGTCCACATGGTTCATGTAATCATTGAAAAGAGGTGGTTTGGCAGCAGGGGCGTGGTCGAACATCAGCTGCAAGACAGAGAGGAGGCGTGTTGAACCGGCAGCTAACGCGTGATGGTTCTTACCTGTGTGTGATCACAGCCAGTTTAAATTTATGTGCCTTTTTTCCTTGCGCAGTGGGCGACAGGCAGACAGAAAGCCAGAGGAGTTGGCTCACACACCCGCGCGGAGCATGTTCTAATTTGAATTGAACTTGAACTTGAACTTGAAGGAGGCAGAAGCCGTGAACTATTGATACGACATTTTTGTTTGGCCTTGTTTTGAGTAAATGAAAAGCGTGGCTGAGAAAATAAAGGGAGCCTGAAGCGCCAAGGAAACTCTTACTGCATCCCCCATGCTCACACACACACAGACACACACACACACACACACACAGACACGCGGTTCCTGATGTAGCCAGTGCATGTGTGTGTATAAGCTGTTAGGAATGTTGTCATTTCTAAGCTCAAAAACACTCATTTCACTGGATTACTCATGTTACAATAACTCCCTCTTTTTGTTTGTGCCATTTTCTATTAGTCATGTTTTTCCTTTGCTGAGTAAGTACATGTGCATAAGCTCTAAACTGCATGATTCAGTTTCCTCTTATTCAGAGGTGGAATTACTGACTTGAAGCACAGCCTCAATCAGACAACACTCGCAGAACAACGAGACTGACATAATGACTAGCCTGACCTTAAGAACTCTCTTAATTCAGAGACCCCTCTTGAGAAGATGCTCTTGTTTCATTTTCATTTGTGTGTGTGTGTGTGTGTGTGTGTGTGTGTGTGTGTGTGTGTGCCACCAGATAGACTGGGTGTACAGAGTTTTGAGAGGCTTGAGGCTAGAAGGCAGTTGAGTAGGCTGCCTATTATGAGACTTTGTCAATAATCTCCTCTCCAAAACTGATTTTAATGCCTGGAGTGTGTGATGGCACTTACTTTTATCCTCATGTTTGGTTTCTACAAAAAGAGCATGATTTTTCTGACAGGAAAATAAATTTTAGTTGGCACAGTGAGTAGTGTTGCCACCTCATAAAACTCAAGGTTAATAACTGCCTGCAGTTTTGTACGTTCTCCACATGGGTTTCCTTTGGGACGTCTGGTTTCCTCTCACCTCCCAAAAACATGCTGGTAGGCGGATTAATGAGTGTTAGTGTATTCTTTATAATGTGTATATAATTTTTCATCATTTTGTTTGTCAGATACGTAGATAATCAGATCTCAGTATCAGGCAGTTTAACGCCGACATTAGCCAGTAAAACGCCAACCAAATCTCTTCATTATTTGAAGGATTTAACTTAACTGAAAAGGAAGCGGAACCAAACTGTATTTTTTATGTAGCCAACTAATACAGCTAACTAAATATAAATAACTGGTTAAGGTCGCCGAGGATTAAAATGCAAAAAGAATCATTTTGTTGATGATCTGTGTTTTCACTATTTTATAGTTTTTAGTGGAATAGTACACGCATTACTCGGAAAGCTATAAATTATGCTGTGACCCAAAAAAAAAAACAAAAAAAAAAGTTCACCATGCTGTACCATGCCTTGCAAACTCCTGGCATTTTCTCAACCAGCTCCATAACATAATCACCATGGATGGTTTTCCAAGAAGGAATTCCCATGTATGCAAGCGCAAAGTTTCTTTCACTTAACATTATTCCTAATAAATTGTGATGTCCACCAGTTTCAGTTCAGATAATCCTGTAGGAAGTTATAGTCTTCCTGTAGTAGAAAACGTGAAAACGTTCACCGGAGTGTTCCCAAGCTGCTATGTATTTATATCAGGGATGAAACATCTGTATTCAGCTGTAAATGTTTCTCTCATATTGATATAAAATCAAAACAGATGCTGCGGGTTAAAAGTACATCCACTGCTAAATAGAGAACAGACGGTGACGGTTAAGCACGTGAAGTGGATCCATCGGTGTCCATTACGGCTCTGGATCATTCACACGTGACTCTAACATTCCTATTCTCATTCCCAGCTTATCAGCAGACATGGTCTAGAGATTATAGCTTCTCCATCAGGGGGCTTTACAAACGGTTTCTCCTCCAAGGAAGCACGTTTAAAGCAGAGGGTGAGTGTTTATCCTGTTAAGTGATCAGTAGAGGTTTAGAAGCTTGGGCTGCCTTTACTCGCACTACAGCTAATAGCAGCTTTAGAGACGTCAAAACATTTCACCAGCGTCAGAGAGAACGGTTTGCTGCATTATACAGAGTGATGTTAATTCAGAGCCATGATGAAAGCAGAGCAATTATACAGCTGTAGTTATTCACATTTTCTTGGGGAAAAATATATATAGCTGGCAAGATTTGTAAAAGGATGAAGCCCCGTGATAGTGCTGTCTGTTCTCACAGCTGTGCTGTATGTTCAATGTGTCCTTGAGAGGCCCATGCCAAACAACATAATTATATTTAAATTCATTTTTTCGGTAGGTTGGCTGCACAAAAGTGAAATATTTAATTGCTGATCTGTTTTATTTTAAAAAGAACTTTGATCAGGGCTGGATTGTGACCTTAGCTGTGTAGTTGGTGGGGACCTTATAGCAAAATATAGTAGTAATGTAGTAATGTACCCCTCTTCCTCCGTCGTTTAAGTTATTGAATAGGAGGAGAGGCCTAAGCTCAGCAAGTTCTTAGCTGCACCATGCATCTTTCGGTAGGCTGTGAGTACAGACCCAAGTGCTCTAATTGCACTTTGTCCTGGGCTTGTCTCATATAAATCCGTGTTCTCATATAAGCAGCGTTCACAAAAACGGTTTGTCCTGCATTTTTCTGTCCTCGTGGGATTGTTAAGATTTAAAAAAAGTGGCAATAAAAGTGACAGTGTTCGACTAACTAAAGTGATAGGGTTTTTGTTTAGGAGTAGGATGCTTCCAGTGTAACAAAGGAACTCGTCCGAAACTGTCGCCGATTAGTCCGAATCAGGATCAGTGAGAAATTCATACTTTTCATTGGTTTGGGCAGAAAATGTAGTCGTGCCGTAAAACTCATTTCGTTCACTGGTTAGAAACATTTGAAATGTAAACAAGCCTTAAAAAAAAAACCACCCAAGCAAAGAGAACATGGTCTCGGGTATTATTTATTGTGTGTTCTTTTATGATTTGTTGGTCCAAATACGGTCAGCACTGTCGCCTTAGAGCAGGACGGTCCCGGCTTCGAACCTGCACTACGGCTCTGTCCTTTGTTTCGGTTGGCACCTCGCCGCTCGGCTTAGCACTTACACGTACAGAACGGTAGGAAAAATGACTAAAAATGCACGGTTCACTTCCTGCAGTCGAGTCGAAAATGATGAAATGGGAAAGCAGAGTTTATGCATTGTTTCTTCAGTTTCATACACTGCTTCTGCGATGTTATATGGCATTTGACGTCATCCTGGGAAAATGTGAAGTCGTAAGCAGATGGCATGATACTGGGTTGTGCATTTGTCATACCATGAATATTTCATCCCATTCCACCCCTAGTTTCATTACATCTAACTTATTAAACGCTAGCACTGAACATCATTCAGGCTCCACTGCTGTCATCTGCTGCAGTCTTTACCTCCAGCAATCCCTCCATTTCTGTGCACCGAGCAAGTCTCTTATTGAAAAGTGACAATCTACATCTCATCACTCTGACTCACTCTCTGTCTTCTCTCTTTCTCTCTCCGTCAGATTTGCAGGTAGAGTGTAAAAGAGGATGATTGAGAGTGGAAGCGTGTGAAAGTCATCTGGCACAGGGTTGGGGAGTAATTGGTTTGGACGTTTTTTCCCCGGCACCGTCTGGAGTCTCTCAGGGCCGCTTTTCGTCCTCTTGCGATGATGTCACTTGAAATGCCTTCGACGCCGCCTTCTCCACCAGGTCCCTTGGAGCCGAGCCCTTTTTAACTGAGCCCATTTGGCTTCCCCTAAATCAAAAGTGCAAGGTGTGCTCGTTTAAGCCTTCATACAGGCGACAGGAAGAACAGCAGGTGCAGTTCCTACACCGGGGACGTGATTCAATTTTGTTGCCGCTGTAAATTTTCCCAAATCTCTATACTACCTCAGAAGCACAGATAGAGGGAGGAAAGAAGCAGAGGAGCTAAGCTAAGACGGGCTAGGGTCTGTACAAGATATGACTTCTAGTCTTCCTGTTTCACATCACTGCAGTACAAAAAAGTGGCATTGCCCATTCCTACAGTCTAGTGAAAATTTGCAGGGCTGTGTGTGTGATAATGTGTGACCAGGTTATCCACTTAAAGCATGCACTAACAGTGAAAACTTTGGATGCACTAAATTGAAAAGATAGAATTTACTCTCTGATAATGATTTATGGTTGAAAGTTGTTTTTAAGACAAATGTAAATCCATCCATCCATTATCTATAGCGCTTTATCCGTCCGGGTTGCGGGGAAGCTGGAGCCAATCCCAGCATCTTCGGGCGAGAGGCGGGGTACACCCTGGGCAGGTCGCCAGTCC
>JAQQZR010000018.1:4795441-4809204 GCA_030068235.1 Notoglanidium macrostoma | reverse complement strand
CTCACTTTACAGCAGGTTATCCCCACCCATTAATTTTATAGCAGGTTAGTCCCACCCACTCACTTTACATGAGGTTAGCCCCGCCCATTAATTTTACAGCAGGTTAGCCCCACCCATTCATTTTATAGCAGGTTAGCCCCACCCATTCATTTTATAGCAGATTAGCCCCGCCCACTCACTTTACAGCAGGTTATCCCCACCCATTAATTTTATAGCAGGTTAGTCCCACCCACTCACTTTACATGAGGTTAACCCCACCCATTCATTTTATAGCAGGTTTGCCCCGCCCATTAAATTTACAGCAGGTTAGCCCTGCCCATTCATTTTATAGCAGGTTAGCCCCGCTCATTAATTTTACAGCAGGTTAGCCCCACCCATTCATTTTATAGCAGGTTAGTCCCACCCACTCACTTTACATGAGGTTAACCCCACCCATTCATTTTATAGCAGGTTTGCCCCGCCCATTAAATTTACAGCAGGTTAGCCCTGCCCATTCATTTTATAGCAGGTTAGCCCCGCTCATTAATTTTACAGCAGGTTAGCCCCACCCATTCATTTTATAGCAGGTTAGTCCCACCCACTCACTTTACATGAGGTTAACCCCACCCATTCATTTTAAGAAAAGTCAACCCTGCCTTTTTGCGTTGCGATTTGTTAGCTCATTCCATTCACTACAGCAGGTTAGCCCTGCTTATCCATTTGGGTGTGGGGGGGCATGGTGTGAGACATTTAAGCTCTTAGTTTGATTTGCAGTTAGGTTTAATAAACAACAGTAAGGTACGCACTTGAATCTCGGCCTGTGACCCTACAGTGGGTTATTATTAACCTGTCGAAGCCAGCTACCCCCCTAATTACAATATTATTAAGAGTGAGCTGGTTTGTATCACCTTCTTCATCATACAGAAAAACTAAGTTTATTCCTAAGACAATGTCTGAAGCATGAAGTTAAAATTTGCTTAAGTAAAATACATACTTTACTTGCTATACCTGTCCACGTATATTTTCTTTGTCTGAAAGCTAAAAATACTGAATTGTTTTTGACATGAGGATATAAAAACACGGCTAAAATGAAATGAAAAGCGCAATACGACTAGACTACATGTCGTCTCATTGGATCAGCCTTTCAGCTACGTGCTTAAATTTAATAGATAACTCTGGAACGCTGTGTAGATAACAGCCTACTGTGTGGTTTCTTTTCAACTCAGTGTGATTCCTAAAATCATGCTGCTAAAATCATACAGCTGTAGTTGTACCCTATTTCTCAAATATAAACAATATTCAGCATGAACCTGTTTCTGAAACCTCCAATTTAGGGGTTTATACAGCAGTCTCTTCAGATTAGGATTGCTCATCTACAAAGATATGATGGGTTATATTGAGACAAAAAAGATAAAAAGCAGCCTTTTTTTTTTTTTTTTTAAATCAACCTCAGCAGTTTTTTTAACTCATGTTTCTGGAGTAAGAAGCATCGTTGCATCATTGCAGAAGGAGACTAATGTGATCTCAGTGTGAATCAATACTGAAGTGAAGGTGAATAATCAGTAGAGGTTGAACAGATCAATAGATCACAGTAAGGAAATGTAAATGTTCATACATGAAAGGTACAATCCTTGAATGCCATTATATTGTATCTTGCAGAAACCACTAATCTAGTAAGACTGGATAGGTCTAAAACGTGAACACTGATTCATTTATTTATTTTTTACCTTATTACTTGTAAGAGTTATGTTCCCTTCAAGAAAAGGTTTCAGTAGCGTTACAAACTTGCCATGTCATGACAGAGTGTGATAACGTCTAAGATACGAGAAATAGGTTTTTTATCTTGCACCCCTGTCTGCCAAACTAACTGTGCACAAACCTGATGTTCACACTGTCTAATTAACACCTACAGTGTTGAATAAACTCTTATTGGGTTGAATTTAAGTTCCAGACAGTGTAAAAACTCAACCCAAAATTAAGCACACAAAAATTAGCACATTCTTTTAGCAGGAGTAATTAATGACAAAAGTATATAATGTATAAAAACATGCCAACTTTTCACAGTCATATCATGGATCACACCATGAAAAGCAAAACTGTTTGCTGCATTGTTTTTTGTCATTTGGACGGTTTATTAGGGACGCAGCACCTCTGTTGTTCGGAACGACGGGCTGCTAGGTGCCGCTAAAGCCGTGTTAGCGCGTTAGCCTGGTTATTAGCTGCGGATTAGAGGTCGACTTTCTTCCCGCCCAGCCAAATTACAGGCAAATATCTTTTTTTTTTTTTTTTTACGAAATTAAATTAAGAGGCAGGATGCTTATGTAAAATAAGGACTCTCAGTATAATTTTGGATCAAAACATTTTTTGGACGGCTAATGTTAATGATTTCACCACCATTATCGTCACTTATACCAGGCGTATACCTATTATTTAACTCTTTTCCGATGATTTTGCAGATCTGATTTACATTTTCTGATTTTTAGAATAAAAAATTGTTGTTATTAGTATTGTAATCACGATATGAAATTACCAACATCCTTGCAACTATTGACGCCTCCGAACACAGACGCACCTACACGGCTATGTGAAGTTCTGAGTCCACGTATCACTCATTATGGAACATTTGAATTAATACATGAATGAAATGCTGATGTGTTTCTGTCACCCACACTTCTAAACTCACACTACACACCACATCCCACACACACACACACACACACGTACGCGTGCGTGGTATCAGCCGCTGACTCGTACTCATGAACATTCAGCAAGGTTTAAATTAGATAATATATCTGAACTTGCTAATTAGCCTGATTGGAAAACAGTCCCAGTGGGTGTGGCTTAATATTCTAATGAACAAACATGATTGACAGCACAAGCATGGAGTCAGTATTGTTTAATGCTATACATGCACCAAGACCCAATTATAGAGTTATTAAGCTACGCATTGCTTCATTACTTTTTGCCCAAACTCTGACAAATATTAACTCTGTACACTTGCCAACTTTTTAATTATTTCTATTTAAAAAAATTTAATGGAAGCAGTGTGCAGTCTGTAGGTTTCAGACATTCTGAATGCCTGAGTGGCAAATTGTATTAGTGCTGCAGATGCTGAACTGGATTCAAGATTGCTGACACAAGGCATACAGACTGCAATCTTTGGTCAGATGGTGTTCTTATTTGAGCCTGTATGAAATAAAATTTAAGCATGAAAACAGGATGCACTGTACAAATCGTTTTTTTTTTTGTTTGTTTTTTTTTAAATTAGTCCTCAGTCACTTCCAGGTCCTGTTTATATGGGAGACTCTGAGTGTTCGGTGGTCAATATATTTAGGAAGATCTTGGGAATAGGTCTATTTGTTGGTAATACAAAAGCAGTAAAGCCATCAAGGTCACGGCAAGTTTGGTGCAAGTGTGTAAACTTGACAGCCATTCTCATTAGCTTTGTAATCAATCACATTGTAATAAACAACAAATCAGATCATGGTGTCAAGGTTAGTCAAGGTTGGAGTGCTGTTTTGTTTACTTAATCAGTAGGGATTTTACCTGGAGCCTAATAACCTGGTAAGAATTTGACTTATAGCACAATCCTGCATGTATACACGTTAATCTATGGCCAAAGAAAATGAGATTTCGTTTTGATGGGAAGAGGTAAATAATGCGTTTTATAAATCAATAAGATGAAAGAATCACTCAAATATTTGAGGGTAAGTCTTTTTACCCGAGACGCTTTCACACACCATTTGCAGAGTCAAAATCAGATCATATGAGCAATTTTTGCATATGAAAAGGGCTGAAAATATGCTCGGAAATCTCTTTCGTTCGTTGGTCAGAAATACTGAGGTAAAAAAAAAACAACTAACTAACCCTAAACAAATGAGTCAAAATCAAGGAGCCAGTGTTAAAAAAAAAAATTTTGTGCATCAGATCCAGCGTTTATTTTCTCTCTCTTTTTTTTTTTTTTGTCAGTCCAAATATCTATAACAGATCACAGTTCTGCAGCACTTCAGCTCTGTCCTTGCTCAGTTCGCACCTCGCAGATCAGTTTAGCAGTTCTTATCTAGAAAAAAATGTGCATGCAGCCCAAATGACACAGCATGGTTGGTTCACTTCCTGCAGTCAGATCGATTCAAGGTCGAATCGCTTTTTGTTGTGATGGAACCGCGCTAGAGTTCACTTGGAACCGGACCGCCGTACACAGACGGGTCGTTTCGATCTCCTCCTGAGTCCAACTGCTGGGTTTTCACCTGCCCAAAAGAATCACACAGAGAGTGAAAACTCAGGGTTCGATTCATTCGGACTAAACACTGCGTAAGTGGGACTCGGAGACGCTGTGAGGGAGGATGTTCAGGGGTTATCCCTGTAAAAAAAACAACAACAACAAAAAAAAACAGTTCCTGTTTTAGTGTGCTCTGTTGAAACCATTAGGTTCTTTGTATAGTACTGTATCTATTTTCACACTTGGTTGTACTTAAACATGTAATTACATGCCTGCACACTGCAATTTTGAACTCGGAAAATAAACTGGCACTGGTAAAAAGGATGTCTCTACAAAAACGCCCAGTAATGGCAGCTTATAAATAAACCCCATAAGCAGTTGGCTTGGGTCAAACAACAACATTCTGATAATTCCACCGAGTAATTCTGTTTGCAGTTTATATTTGCTCATATATCTGTATGGAGGTCTTAAAACTAACTGACTGAGGAGATTTCCTGAATTTCGAGCCCTAATTGCTTGAATTGAAGTCTAATTGAGCAAGCAGAATGAATGTTATTTGGCCTACACAATAGAGGAGGATGCCAGAGTCAGTGTGTCATCCATTAGGAGTTATTTATTAAGAGCTGTGCAGACACACATGGTCTATCTGTCCGTTGAGACATCAGCACAGATACAAAACAGAGAGAATGGAGTCAGAGGCCAGTGCACGTCATCTCGCCAAGAGCACATCGAGGAAGGAAGGCTCCCTGTGGCAGGAAGCTTCTCATTGTGTTTGTACTGCACCATTGAGGTCACTAATCTAACTGAGTGCACACACTTCCCAAACCCCTCTCTTCTCTACTGTCTTCCAAAGTATCGCTTGTGTATTTTCCCTGATTTTTTTATCTGGTACATGACTGGATGTTGTGTGCAATATTCAATAGAGCAATCAGTGAATCTATCCCGTGTGGCCATCAAACACTTGAAATAAAAGTAATCTGAGTTACTTTGAAAGAAGACATTCGGCTCTCCCTCTAGTATCCACCGCCATTATAAAATTTAGCAGACTAAATTGACGTGCCATCACTTGCCTGCATTCCCCGCTGCTGCTTAGTTAGCTAAAAATCTTAGTGAGGGATCGCAGTGAAAAAACAAAGCAGCAGCGGCAGAGCATAAGGCAACAGAGTGTCACAGCTCTACGGCGCAAAGAAAGTTCTGCCGTGTTCCTGAATGATGCAAATCATTAATGTTCTGTATAACAATGAAATGGAATACCTGTTATAGAGTTTTGCTCTTGCTTTGGGACTGTAGGGTGAGAAGAGAGAGAAAAGCTCATTCAGTTTGGGTTCACAAAAAACTCACGGGGAACATGAGACGTCCCGTCTCTATAAGAATCTTACTGCTTTGATTGGTCAAAAAACACCTGAAACGTTCCTAGGATACACTAAACTGACATCGATGAGCATTGCGTTATGCATTGCTCATACGTCACTAGCGGTGTCGACTGTTCTGCTGCCCAACTGTAGCAAACAATAGAAAATCTGCCACTTCTGCTGGCTCTACTGCAGGTCAGTCAGATCCCTGCCTTCGTTAGCTAGCTAACACCAAGAACTACAGATGAATATTTATACTGGGGCCAGTACTCACCTGAAATGTTCTAATCAGAAATTTTTTTTTTTTTCGGTCTAATACACATCCTTTGTCTTATATTATTTTGCTCAGATACCTGTATTGTAGCTAAAATTAAATAAAATGGGATCGATACATCTTTTAACAAGAACCCTGTGAGTGATTTGGTGTGCGTTCCTGTCTTTCTTGCTTTGAAAAAATCTGGATAATGAAGATAATCTCTTAAAACTTGCTCTGTTTACTTCCTGTGTCTTTGTCAGGATTTCCGGGAGGATGGTATGGACTTGGCGAGCGATGTTTCAAGCCGCTCTGGCTCCGAGTCCAGCTCGAACTCCAACAAGGTGACCCCATGCTCAGAATGCAAGTCCTCACCGAGCCTGGAGCTGGCCGCCCTAGATGACTACGACGAGGAGGACGAAGAATTCCAGCAGTACAAGAAACGCGTCATCGAGGACTGGGAAAGCGAATACGATTCTGCCAACCAGAATGGCCAGGACAGAACCTTGCGGAAGGCAGCGAACGGCCGCAGCCTGGCCGAGGAGCTCCAGGAAGTCAAGAGTGCACCGGCCACTGCGCCTGAGGAGCTCAAGCAGAATGGCAACGTGATTCTGCCCGGGAAACCCGAGGCCAAGGCCGTTCCCAAGAGCCCTGGTACAGGCGGAGGTGGTGGGGGAGGGGGACTGGGAGTTGATGGTATGGGTGGGTTTGAGGGGTGTTATCGCCTAGGGGGTTACAGAGAGGACAGTGCGGTGGACGAGGGTCAGCTTCCCACCATGGACTGGGCAGCGCTCGAGCGGCACCTGGCTGGACTGCAGTTCAGGGAGCAACAGGAGAACCACAACAGGAACCTGGGAAGAACCAACTCCATGAACGTGAGTCTAGAGCTTCGTCTTATTGTGCATAGACCTAGAATTAGTTCTAGTTTGACAGGTAACAGAACCACAGCATGGGGTCAGTGAATTCTGCCTCTTTTGGAAATCAGCTATTGCAAGGAAAATTAATGCTATTCATTTTGAAGAAATCTGACAGCCAGGAAAGGAAGTCATACATCATCCTAACAAACATCTATGACACCTGTGCTTTGCCAGCAGTTTGCCAGCAGTTTGACGCTGCCTGCTGCAGGGGTTTATTTGAAGGATGCACTATGTGAGCAGGTCATTGGTGAAAGCCATTGCCAGTTTCAGTTACAAACTTTTCAGGAAGCAGATGTTTTCATCAGATGGGCTTTGGAAATTCTGCTGAGGTATTAGTCGCAAAGATGGCCTGGCAGTTGGTGTAAGGTTTTGAAGTGTTTACGTCTATTTGTTTGCAGTTAAAGAGAGAAATTCAAACACACACACACACAAATACATACCTAGCAGCAGAGCAGGTATATGCGATATGATGTGAAAGACTAGCCAGTTACAGATGGTGCTGTCATCAGAGTGTGAACATTCAGCTGGCTGCCATATACCTCTTTGGAGCTGTTTGTGTATCTGTGTGTGTGTGTGTGTGTGTGTGTGTTGCCAGCTCATGTTACAGTTAAGCTGATACTTTGTCATATTCCATTTGTCACTGGTGGAGCATGGTGTCACTCTTGAAACAATCCAGCAGTGGGACATTCTCGAGAGCCTCGATAGCACAGGGGGCAGCGGAGACACATCCTTTAAGCCAGACAATTAGCACGTGTGACCATGAGCTCAGAGACAGGGGCGGGCCAAAGGGAACGAGATAAAGAGAGAGAGAGCGACTGAGAGACATGAAATGCAGCAGCTGGTGTTCTCAGCAGTTATTTATAGTACACAGTTGTTCAGGCGCTGTTCGAAACTGGCAGTCAGTACAAATACCAGTGACATAATACCCCCATTTTCTTACAGCTAGGAGGAGCAGCAGGGGTTTCTCTACATCTGCCCATGTGATACCTTGAAAATTAAGTGCCGAGGTTCGGCAGGTCATGCCACAGGCAGCTCAGTAGAGGGCGCTGTTGTAGCAATAAAGAGGCTCCTTGTGCTGATACTGACGCAGTGAAGCAGGTGACCTCTAATCTGTTACGCTTTGACATTTCAGAGTCTGACTGGTTTTATAAAGATGACCAATCATAATGATTTCTGCTGTGTTCTGGTCATTAATTTGCAATTGATTTTCTTGGTTGCAGCGCTTACAGGAGCTGTAATGTTTAGTTTACAGTGTAATTTTCATCCTGATTATTAGCTCGCTCTTATTAGAAGTGTGTGTGTGTGTGTCAGTGTGAGTGTGAGTGTGAGTGTGCATGTGCATGTGCATGTCTGGGTGTAATCAGAGATTTCGAGAGTGTGAAAAAAAAAATTTCTAACACCTAAAAGTCATTTTTAACACCCTTTGCTAATACATTTTGGCAAAGATGTATAATAGGTCATTTTGATCTTGCTTTGTAAACTCGCAGGACCCCTCAGCATGTCAAGACATCCTCACTCTCAAATAAATACATAGCCTTTTTTCTATTAGTTTGACTGCAGTTGCTGAATAATTCATAGTCCTTGCTGAATAATCCACTTTCAGATGAATAACTAAATAACAAGTGGGGCCTGTATGAGGTTAAAAGAGAGCGGTGATATGATTTCAGATGCTTTATGTTTCGTATAGTTCTGGCGGTTTGTTGAAACTTTTCACTTGCAAAACATTGCAGGCGTTAGATGAATTCCGCTTCGCAGTCTGCATTATCTGTCATCAGACTTCGTCTTGCGCTGTTTGCGGGATAATGATGAGTGCCAGACCATGCTCCGTCCTGCAAACGAAAACAAAAACAAAAGAAGCTTGAAAGTGTCCATTTATAATGAATGTAGAAAAAGCTGAATGGGACTGCCTCACCTGTAAAGCATGCTCACTGAGGTGAATGGGACTGCCAGCCAGTGAGGACACAGGAGACGGTCAGTGTGTGTGTGTGTGTGTGTGTGTGTGTGTGTGCACACCTTTGGCATGCAAACATGCTGAGACAGAGGACAATAACCACAAGCTCCAGCTTCGTGTGTGTGTGTGTGTGTGTGTGTGTGTGTGTGTGTGTGTGTGCACATGTGTGTGTGTGTGTGTGTGTGTGTGTCATTATCTGCCTGAGAGAATGTGAGGTATGCAGGGGGGAGGAAAGATGCTGTCCTTCATTCAGTCTGTGTGGTTGAAAGGGTAACCTGTATAAACCTTATCTCATGCATTTGTTTAGGTATTCAGCAGTCAATCCACACATTACTATATGACTACCAATGACTAGCACTAAAACTTTATTGCTACTAGGTCAATTCTTTCTCCATGGCATTTAGTAAGAAATTAAACAAGGTGTGCTGTTATGGAAAAATAATCAACCCTGGACTGATGTAATGTGGCCTAACACGAAGAGGTAACTGATAATATGATGGTAGTACGTATTTTATTCCTCTACTACCACAGTATAATTCTTATTCATTTATTAGTAAACACATACTGTCAGTTCATTATAGTTAAATAGAATGTTTTACTTGCACTATAGCACTATAGAAACCATATTAGCTATTCTCTCACCATCCTCTCTTTCTCCCCCCTCTCTTGTAGTTAATAAGACCAAAAAAATGCAGCTTGACATGTTACTAAGAAACAGGAAACTACAAAGCCAACCGTCTTGAAGA
Organism: Notoglanidium macrostoma; assembly: GCA_030068235.1. Taxonomy (NCBI): domain Eukaryota; kingdom Metazoa; phylum Chordata; class Actinopteri; order Siluriformes; family Auchenoglanididae; genus Notoglanidium; species Notoglanidium macrostoma. Next base: position 4,799,787 of record JAQQZR010000018.1, on the reverse strand, counting down.
CTCTCCTCTGTCGGAAACCTTAAAGGGACAGCTTTGTGTCTGACTCTTGCGTAGTGCTGACCTTGGAGGAGCCATCCAAACGATCCTTATAAAGATGTAAACCATATAAACACTTATACACGTTGATAAACCAGTTTATGTAAAGTGTCCACTATATAATTGGCTGTGTGAATTGTTGTTATGGTAATGAGCGGATTATCATAAACCTGTGATTTAGCTTGCAGAGCAGAGATACTGTTATGGAAAATGAATCAATGCCTTCTGACAAGTCAGAATTGAGAATTTATTAACACTGCGGTAAATGAGCTTACGTTCACACTGCGAGCCTCATTGTTCAATTCCGATTTTTTTTTTTGCTCCAATCGGATTTGCCTATCGTGACGGTTCACGTTCATAATTACAAATGACCTGTATCTGACTGTAATGAGAATGCGCCTGCCCTCTGAAACAGCACGCATGCGCACTGATTCTGCCCGACTACTGCGTCAACAAAAATATACTTGTGAGACGACACTGGTATTAAAACTGACGAAATGGACACGCTAGTAGCTAATGTATGCATCGCCTTGTGCTCTGGAAGACAGTAAACAGTTCATCAGTTGTATCTCTGCTCCAGTATTGTTTTGCTGTGTTGTGTTCTGATGATTTGTGCTAGCTTGGCAAAAAAAAAATGCCACCGTAGCGCGAATAATGAATAACGAATAACACTTAAAGCTTAAAGTTAACTCTAAAAGCATAACTTTAAACCAAACATGCAACCGCTATAGCATATCTCGATAGGTAGCATAAATCGATAGAACAGCGTGCTGGCTGATGATGACACTGTCAGCACACACCGCATGCGTACAGGCAGAAAGACGCACGAATCCCGATCTGTGCGTTCTCATCGAGGTCGCATGGCCGCAAATCGGATACGTATCGGATTTAGTACGACTCAAATCTGATTTGAAAAGATCAGATCTGTGTCACATTAAGGCAAAAAAAAAATCAGATTTGAGTCACATCAGCATGGCAATGTGAACGTAGCCTTAGTTTCAACGCTATGACTTTTTACTGATCAGCAGTGTAGTCAAAATGTCTGCAATGCAATGGACTTGAGAATCGCTGTTTCACACCAGTGTAAAGGAGTATTTGTCTAGGGATATTTTTGGAATCGCTCTTACCTGTGAAACATTGCACCTTCCCTGAAGATAAATGATGCTCAGCTTGTTCTATACACTGTGTACCTCCATTTATTACTGAGAAGTGGCTGCTTTTAGGTTACGGATGACACAGAGCGAGTGAAGCGACGCAGAAGCCATTTCCTTCAGACTGTCATGTATATTTTAAAGCTGCCTCCATTTGCTGTAAGGGCTGTTTTTAAATTCAGCTACAGAGAGTTATATCTAAAGCAAAAAAAATAAAAATGGTGCCATCCCTATGAACCACCTATTATTATTCATTTAATTTAATAACCATGGATGACTATTATTAACATGACAAACTACACTTTTAGGAAGGACCAGATATCATCTGGCATTAAACTTAAACAGTCTTAATATTTTTCATCTGGGGAAACCCTTAAGGCTTCTGTGTAGGACTTTGCTGCAGAGGGTTTCCCCAGAGGAGCAAATGAAGATGCTTTTATGGTCATAAATTACATTTTTTCCCCCCTATGGTTTGTAGGAAAGGAAAGCCAAAGAACCCTTAAGAACCCCTTTTCCTAAATGTGTATGAGTATCCATTACACTCTTGGTGGAATAGAGTTTTGCCATCTTTTAAGAGTTCCTTAGACAATAGGAGTGTAACGGTATATCATGATGCAAAAATGTGACAATGTGCATCGTGGAAATCAGCATTCAATTAATGATGCATCTAATGCAGTATCACTATTTGAACACCAGAGGTCCCAATCCACAGAGGTGAAATATACAGCGAGCACACTGGTCACGTGATCGTGTTTGTTCTTGGAGAGCGGCATTACCAGGAATCACCTGCATTTGTGAAGTGACCGAAAGCCTTACAAGCATTACAGGCTATATAGTTACACAACTATGTTATAGCAGTTAAAAAGAGCTCTTCAGTAGCGATCAGTCCCGCACTGCTGCAGTCTACAGTGCTCGAGAAAGGGACTGCGGAAATCTGTCATTTTAGCCAACTTTGGAGCTCTAATTCTGGTAAAAATGATGCCTCAGGAGCTGCTCATTAGCTAATTTTGTCACTTTGTTTATTCAGTTGAATTTTTGGAAGAATTTATAAACTTATTTATTTCTTTTTTAAGATGTGGTGAATCTGTAGTAAACTCTGTTTACAGTATTAAACCTCTGTATCATTCTTTTTTTTTTTAATTACTTAGCCTTATACAGGCAAAAAAAGTCTTTTCAGTCATAATTTTTCTTTCATTCAAATTTCATTTAATATATTTTGAGAAACCAATTGAATCAAATCGAAGCCAGTATCATGAATCAAAACGAATCATGACTGCAATGTGTTGTTAGACTCCTGTCAGATATTTAATGGTTGTTTGCTGTGGTTCTTGTTAGAACTCGCTCCGATAGGGAAAACTCCTAGGTACTTTGTGCGGACAAGCTAAAGATAATTCTGGATTTATTCTATATTAATGACTACGGTTGTTTTTTAAAAAGAGGATAACCTTTTGTCAGTTAATTTAAAATCTTTGCTAATCTTAAGAAATTATTTGATTAAAAAAGTCAAACCAGCAAGGTCTAAATAAGTTTGAGAAATTCCCATTAAGGTTATGATTGTTATTAGCAACAAGACAACAAATCAAAATCTCAGCCTCATTGTTTGTAGCAGATCCTGTTCCAGAAAGTCCTTTTCTCACCTCCTACAGCGTCCAGGAAGACTTATCTGTTTGTAAGTGAAGTGAGAAAGGAAACTCAGACAGAACATCTTGTTAATAAGAGGGTGTCTGATGTGAGGTTTGATCACGCTCAGCAGGCTCGTACAGAGAGCCTTCATATTGTGATGAATATTTCAACCTCCTCCAGAGAAGATGTGCGTGACACAGGGCATGCTGTCTGAATAGATTTAATTTGTGAGGTAGATTTGATCCAAAGTGGCAGAATTAGCAGACTGAAGAACAAGAGAACTAGAGTAAATCAAATTCCGATGACGTCCTACATAAATATTTAATATTATACAGTATTCAATATAAGTACTTTTAGGTATAGCTATGAGAGAAGCAGTCTGATCAAATTCATCTTACTCTCTATAGTACACATACACTTTTTTATGGCTAAGGTCGTAGGAATCAGGATGTCACAAACTTCTCTTGCTTGTGTTGTGTGTCATGAAACTAGAAGTGTTGACGTGAACAGACTGGACTTCATTACCATCAATGATTTATGCTAATATTTCCTTTAGTTTCCGTGAGTTTATTGCTATGTTAGCAAGTCTAAGCCAACAGGAATGTGCTAACTAATTGAATACCAGGACATTTAGCTAAGCTAGCTGAAAACTTGGCTAAATGAGAGGTTCATGAATGTGTTGTGGAATTGCTATGTGAACATTCTGACACTGGAAGGTAGAAAGAGCTCTTCAGCAGCTTTCAAATGACATCAGTCCCGCACCACTGTAATCTACAGTGCCCAAGAAAGTGGTTGCAGAAATCTGCCATTTTAGCCAGCTTTGGAGCTCTAATTCTGGTTAAAAATGATGCTTCAGTTTCTGCTGTTGATCATGTTCCCAAGTTCAGACATTTTATATATTCAGTCACATTTTTGGAAGAATTTATAAATTGGTTTATTTATTTTTTAAGATATAGAGAACCTGTAGTACATCTTGTGTACAATATTAAACCTCTGTCGCTTTTTTGTTTTCATTTATATTTGTTTATTTTAAATATTAAACCCATTTAGATGGACAAAAACAAACTTAGTCAACCTGCCTTGACTCTCTCTTCACTTCAGTATGCTATAGTATCTATATATAAAGTGTAATGGATGCACATATTGTATTTACAATACTGCTCCATCTTATATCCTGGACACACTACACACATGTACGTTATACATATACTGCAAAAAGCAGAAGATATTTCAGTCTTTACTTGGACTGTTCATTTGTTTGACTTTCATTCTCATATTATGGTTGTACTGATTCTGATTTAACAATGAGCACATTGTTCTATGTATTTTATATATTTATATTTATATATTTTTATATTTATATTTATATGTTTAGTAAGGGGCGGCACGGTGGTGCGGTGGTTAGCACTGTCGCTTCACAGCAAGGAGGTCCTGGGTTCGATCCCCGGGTCACCCAGGGCGCCTTTCTGTGTGGAGTTTGCATGTTCTCCCCATGCATGCGTGGGTTTCCTCCGGGTGCTCCGGTTTCCTCCCACA
>JAQQZR010000018.1:4783514-4795341 GCA_030068235.1 Notoglanidium macrostoma | reverse complement strand
ACACACACACACACACACACACACACACACACACACACACACACACACACACACACACACACACACACACACGCCATCAAATCCACCTACTGATGGTTTTCATCGTCAACCTACTAAAATATATTTTAATAAATATATAAAACGTTAAATGTATAAGATACATTATAGGGGCAAATAAAGGAAGAAGAATATCATGCTATACAGTATACAGAATGGAAAAGTGTAAGTCATGCAGGATTTTGACTGAGGCAGGACAATCGAGGCGTGATCTATCTCCTTCCGGTTCATTTAACTCTGCACCGGCTGGTGGTGGAGAAACTGAAGGCTTGTGTAACAGGGATTAATGACAGTCACTGCTGTCTGCCTCATGGTTTAGTTCAGGAGCCAAAACTCTAACACAACGTAACACCTTTGACCAGCGGCCATATCTTAAAAATAAATCAATATATTTATAAATGATACCAGAAATTTGATCCAATAAACAAAATCCCAGGAAAAAGGATTTGACTGAAACGTAATGAGCGTCATAGGTGTCATTTAAACCACAACTAGAGCTCCAAAGTCGGCTAAAGTGCCCGGCCTCTTTCTCCAGCACTGTAGATCACAACCGTGCGTGGCTGGTGCCATTTAAAAGCTACTGAACAGCACTTTTAAACTGCTGTACTGTGGTTGTGTAACTATATCACCTAAAATGCTTGTTGGTCGTTGTTTTGAGTGCAGATGATTCCCGGTAATGGTGCAGGCTCTGAATGCGTTCATGTGAATCGGACAATGCACATGATCACAATTTCTCCATCATGTCACGATTACACCCCGACTTTGCATCTCTTTATTTCTAATCTAACATTTTCCTTTACATCGTAGATTCAGTTCCAGGTTACCTGATCATTCAGATATGTGTTTTTACAGTATAATATAGGAATAATATTGTAGTCAAAAGGCACACTTAATTTCCTTTTTTTTTTTTTAAACTTGAATCAAAGCAAGCCCACAAGATTGATGCATCTATACTGTATTGTTATTTTACTTGACACTTGACCTGCTTTAAATTATTGTCCATCTTAAGACAAAGTAGCAAACAGACGTAATCCAGGTCTTGAACCCCAGCAGTGCTGTGTTGTTTCTATACCCAGTGTGATTAATGAGTCCTCGTGAGCAGGGAAGAACAGTAGGCTGTCTGCTCTACACCGTGTGCCAATGAGACATATGCGGCGTCACATGGCACTGTCAAGTGCTCTGTGTTCTCCACACACACTGGGTCTAAATAATGATGATAAATGTAACATGGCACGTGTAGGGTTTGTCCTCCTTGAGCGATAATGCATGTTAAAAAAAGGGGAGATTGTAACATAAAAAAAAAAATCATGTGCCACGTGCTGCCGGTGGTGAGAAAGAGAGACAGAGAGGAAGAGAGACGAGGGTTAATCTGGTTAGCTTGGCTTCATGTTGCTTTGGCGAAGGCCAGATGGCATGAAAGAATTAGACTCCCTCCTGTCTGTACTGGGCTTCAGAAAGAGAAAGGGATTAACGCTCTTGCACACACACACACATAGCATAAGTACACATGCGTCACTACTTTACCACCCTAGGTTGTGATTTAGAACTGTAATGAAAAGTGATTTCATCTAAAACACATATGTAATGAATGCAGAGCCCTGATGCACCGTGGATGGTGTGTGTGGCCAAGGGATGAGGGATCCTGGGTGTCTGGCCGTGAAAACCACTAGCTTTACCTATTTACCTATAGTACTATAGTCTTGATGTACAGTCTGGCACAAGTACACACTACACCAGCTCACATGCATCTGTAGACCACTTACTTTCTACTCAGAAGGTGATATAATAACGCTATCATTTGACAACTTCCAACATCCAACCTTCCAGTAATCTGCATCCTGCAGAGGGGATTTGCAGAAAGGACATCATCACCCAGACATTGATTATTTTCATATAACGGCACATTCTGTAGTCTGCACTTATATGACAGCGGTTTCCTGTATCATGCATTTTATCTGTTTATAGATCGATTTAACAAGTCGGTTCCTGTTATCACTTGTCTTATAACAGCGAGAACAGTCCAAGTTAACAAGAAAAAAGATCTTTCTTGTTCTGTTACTGAAGAACCATGAACGTCCTGAAGACTTTCCTGTGGTGGAAAATATAAAGTCCTAGCTTTACATTAGACCGACACTGAAGACTCCTTCCAAAAAAGCTAAAGGAACAACATCAATATCAATAATAAATATCAATGATTTTCTAATCCTTTAACTGCTAACACATCAGTCCCTGCGTCCCTTTGTGTTGTTAATATAGACATGAAGATATAAAATAAACAAGAGTACAAAGGCTGTCCAATGGTGGAAAACCTACTGACCGTTACAAAGCGTACATTGCACCATTGCTTGTAATGTTTTCTCGACTACAGGCTTATTATGGTGTTGGGAAGTAAACTTTTTCAGCCCACTACCACTCTGCAAGGGTCTGGCGCTTATCTTTTTTGCTTTGTGGCTATTGGTTCTGTGTGTGGATGAGTAGAGCTGGTGTGTCTGCGCAACATGCTCTGTGTTTGTCATTTCCGTTTGACTCTCAAGGGTCTCGGTGGAGAAACTTTGCCGCAGCAAAGCCGGGGAATTTAAATTCCGACGCGCCTCAGCTCCGGGCCAGGCGCATTCCTTTACTGCTCTTTTGTCCCGAAAGTCCTTTTCTTTCAGCTCCCTCTCCTCCCACACTTTCTTTCCTTTTATCCTGTCTTCTTTCCCCCTCCGTGGGACATTTACATCCCCATTCAGTGGCACGAGGTCACTCCTCTTTTTTTGCCCTGCCCTGTCCTTTCTTCTGCCCTCCCTCTTCGCATGTGCTGCTCTGCCATTGGTGCAGAGGGTCAGTGAGGAGTAGATCAGACCCCTTCCTTCCTTTCGCCTGCCGTATAGAGTGAGAGAGAGAGAGAGCGAGAGAGAGATGAGCGCTGTAACCCCTCCCCCTCCACTAGCTCTCTCTCTTCCCAGCACCCCTCCCTCATTCCCTTCCTGTCAGTGGAGCTCAGATCTGATCCCTCCTTCAGAGAGAGAGAGAGAGAGGTAGTCTGTCTCTCATATTAGGAGCATTCTGTGCATACCAGTACTGTCAGATTTACTTTGAACATCTGATAGCGCGTCATTCTCTCCCTCTCTTCATTTCCACCTCCTCTTTTCAGACGATCAGCTCCACGTTCACCCCTCCTCCGTAATCTCCACTCGTCTCTAGGATGCACTGAGAGAGCAGGATGGTGCACCAGGAAAACTGCGCCTACCAGGTCTGACACCTAATATTATTAACACCAGTTATTAACAACTTCTAAAGGGCTTTAAAGCAATGCGCTCATCTTTCAGGTTATGGTGGTGTTAGTGGATAAGGATGGCAGTTAGAGGGACAGAGCTGCTGGTGTGGGTGTGGGAGAGGTGAAGGAGACGAGCGAGGTCTGCTGTGAGTGTGTGTCCGTGTTAGAGGTGTGTATCGTGACGTGCTGCTCCTAAGCATTCATCAGGATTTTTTTTTTTTATTGAACAGAACGCACTGCAGTGAGGCTGTGTACACACTGGTGCGTTCCGCTCCGAACATTTCTGTTCATGATTGCCAGCGTGTGTGTTATTTACATTTATATGGGATGACGAGAGGTGTAAAATATGAAGACTGTCAGTTGTGTGGTCTTGTGTGGACATGGTTGCTAAGGAATAAGTGTGTGTGTGTGTGTGTGTGTGTGTGTGTGTGTGTGTGTGTGTGTGTGTGTGTGTGTGTGTGGGGAATATAGAACTGTAAATGGTTTTAGTCATATTATTCTGTACGGTCTTTCATAATGTAATGATGCACTTGACTGCCACAAGGGCTATGTGTGTGGTGTGTGTGTGTGTGTGTGTGTGTGTGTGTGTGTGTGTAATGAGTGTACTTTTCATTTGAGTACACAGCACAGATTGGTGTGTGTGGGCGAGGAATGGCATCTCTGAACAGCACCAGAAGTGTTCCACTTTACTCAACAACAAAACAGGTGTTATTTAACCAACACTAACTCCCTCTCTCACTCTCTCTGTCTCTCTCTCTCTTTGTCTGTCTGTCTCTCTTTGTCTCTCTGTCTCTCTCTCTCTCTCTCTCTTTCTCTCAAATTCAAATACAGAGCTTTATTAGCATGACCATAAATATGTACAGTATTGCTAAAGCATTGAAATGAGACAGTTTCAATAAAGCAAATACAGTAACAATAACAAGTAAATAAATAAATAAATAATAATAATAATAATAATAATAATAATAAAGTAAAAATATAGCAGTAAACTTAAAGTGAGGTAGAAATATCTAATAGTGTCAGCAGTGTGGATAATGATAATAATAATTTCACTAAAAGTTATAATAATATTAACAAGTATTATATCACCAGCAACAAACTAGCAATAGTAATAACCATAGTAATAGTAGTGATAATAATAATAATAATAATAATAATAACAAAAATAATAATATCGATAATAATAATAATAATAGCAGTGATAATAGTAATAATAATAGTGGTAATAATGATAATAATAATAAAAATAATAGTGATAATAATGATAGTAATAATACTAAGGCTAAAATGATTGTGTAACAAGGAAGGAAAGAAATGGCTTGAGTTCTCTCTCTCTCTCTCTCTCTCTCTCTCTCTCTCTCTCTCTGTCACTCTGTCTCTCTCTCTCTCTCTCTCTCTCTGTCACTCTGTCTCTCCTTCTCTCTCTCTCTCTCCCTGTCTCTCCTTCTCTCTCTCTCTCTCTGTCTCCCTGTCTCTCCTTCTCTCTCTCTCTCTCTCTCTCTCTGTCTCTCTGTCTCTCCTTCTCTCTCTCTCTCTTCCTGTCTCTCTCTCTCTCTCTCTCTCTCTCTCTTTTTTTTTTTTTTAAAAACATTCATCTTTCAAATAAATACTTTTTCATTTTGTATCAGTTTCCCAATAGAATAGAAAACTAATGAAAGCAGGTGTCCTAAAAGCAGATTTTACATACAAGTAATTACACATGTTCAGCATGGTTTAGGAAGCACCTTTCTACATCACCTTTAGATTAGGTTGTTATGTAGTGAGCATATATAGTGAACAGGAATTCATTTGGGATTCGAGTGAGCTCAGGGATTCCCACACTAGGGGTCATGACCCCACACGGGGTGCCTTGATTTACAAATGGTGTCGTGAGAGAGTCTCACAATCTCCCTTTTTCGTTTTTATTCAGTTTATTTCATGTGTTAATATTTTGAAACGTTACTGGGAATCCCATTCAGACAAGCAACATCTAAATGAATACATGTTATTTTAGCCTTCTTCGCTATCCTGACTAAATGAAAACGGACAAATTTCCCTGCCCACATACCTCCACTGAACAAACTCAACTCTCGAATCACATCTTTACGCACTATTCTGGACCATTAGTGAGTACTAATAAGAACTGCCTTTCTTCTTCTTCTTCTTTTTGTTTTAATGTTTTAAGAGAGACAGTTTGTCAGTGTGTTTAACGTTGCTATAAAATAGCGAAACATTTTACAATTCGACCTGATGGACAGAGATGCCCTGTCTGTGATGCGCCATCAAGTGGATGTCGCTTTTACATTTTCCAGAAGAAATGCAGTGAGCGTTGGAATAATGTTGCAGTTCATGTTAGCACTGCTTCCGCATGCATGCAAAATCACGGGTCAGCGTCATGTCATCATGTCAGGCCGTCTCACACCACCCTGGTATGGATTATATTCCTTTATTTAACAACACAATAATAGACTGGACTGTCAGTGCTTTTTTGGTATTTAGTTCCTTACGTTACACATACATACATAATGTTACTGGCATAATAAAAGGTTTAAATGTTACATTAGTCTTATATAAAAATCTGGAATTTAAAATATATAAGATGGTGAAAGCTTGGGCTTGGAGAACATTTATAATGTCCATTTGGACCGTTTGCTCAAAAAGTTCGGGACCCCCTGAACTAACTGCATAAAGACAAGCTCAAGACGGCTGATATGTCTGTGGCTCCCAGGTCCTGTAAAAATGTAGAGTAAATCTTATATGAGGAACAAACGAAAGTGGATCTGAAACGAAGCTGAACGTTTTGATAGTTATGCTTAAAAAAGCAAGACAGTTTCCACGTCTGTGGTATATTTAATAAGAACGCACAGATTCGACACCACTGCTAATAAATGTATAGGCTAATACGTTTTCTAATACATGCAGTAAATCTTATTTCTTATTTCTCTTCCTCATTCGTCTTATTCCTGGCTGGTTTTTCTCTCTTTTTTTTTCATTAGCAGTATTAGTCAGTGTTCCACCATGGCTGTACTCCAAATACGCTGCTCAGCCTACGCGCTGTCCCACACCCACATCAGTGATGTTTCATTTATTCCTGTCCTAGTAGCTCATTGTAATCCCTGGACATGTTCACATGTTGTGCAATGTGATCTCACGCAGCGATTACACACACTCGAGGTCTAGCGGTGACGGGCCGCGGACAGTCGGGACGTGAAAAGTGGAGTGATTATGGGACAGGAATGAACTAAACGAGTGTTTAGGTACAGCAACAGAGCAGAGACGGATACAGATGGACTGATAATGTGAGAGGAGATTAAAAATCCCAGGAAAACGCTCAGAAGGATGAAAGTTCAAAGCCGTGTATGAGGAGAGAGAAAGAGAGAGAGAGAGAAATGAAAGGGAAGATAAAAGACCATACACAAACATCCTACCTAGCAAACACACCAAAAAACACTACCACGCGTCCTCTTCTTGCTGTTCAGATATTCTTAGATGCAAACCACAATAAGGGTATTAAAATCCTTCCTAAGAAAAAGAGAGAGCGGGAGATAGAGAGAGAGATTATACACCTTTTGTAAGAGCTGGTCTACCAGTTTAAGAGCGGAGCCATAACATGGAAGCTTCCTAACACACAAGTTTGCCCATTTTGTAATCAGTGATGACTATTTTTTTCCCACTCAGCCCATTTCCACTTCATTCATTCGTTTCAGCAACCCTCACCCTCACACTGTCCTTTTTTCTCCTTTTTTTTTTTTGATAATCGCCTCATAAATAATTACAGTTGTTCGAGTTGTTGCCATAGCAACAAAAGGGCACCGCTCCCTCCAAGCCCCTAATGTCGCTGATTCTTTGTGTGAAGTATCACAAATCATTTTTTTTTTTTTACTTTTTAGTTTATTAAATATTTAAAGGTAATTCGAAAGTTTTGTGACTATAGACAAGTTCACACCAGGCCAGGCAGAGCAATTCACATGCGAAGCTGTTTAGTGAAAGTCCTCGTTTTTACATTTCCTGTTCTTAAATGAACATCGTGATGTTCATAACGGCGTCGCACACCAAAATTACACATTAATGCAATTTAAAGAAATCCACTGGGAGACGTGTAATAATCAACAAATTGTTTGGTTTCGGGGGTCTTTAGCATCGAAAATGTGCTTTTTTCAGCAAAATTATTATCCTCGTGGTTTCTGCTCCTAAAATAAAAAAAAACACAATCAAAATGTTCTGTATACAGAACAAACAGCAACACAAATGCTATAGAACATTTTATATTTCTCGTTACCACGAAGAGGTGAAGATGTTGTGCAGAATACTAGTGTGGTATTTTTTTATTGGGCATTGATAGAGGCAGACGTGGAGAGAGCGATAGAGAGAATTTTCAAGGAGGGATAAAAGGGGGAGTCTATTAGAGACATACAGAGAGAGATGGGGTGTGGGACACGATGGACAGAGAATTAGAGAGAAAGAGGAAGAGAGAGCGAGAGATGTCTTTTGCTCTCTTGGGGCCGCTTGATTAGACCCGTATCTAGGCAACCAGCAGCACCCAGTACACTGTTTGTGGTCAAGCAGCGACTGGTGCCGGCCTGCTCCTGCCACCACACACACATACACGCACATGTGCGCGCACACACACACACACACACACACACACACTCTCTCTCTCTCTCTCTCTCGCTTCACTGAGGAGGGGCCGGTAACAAGGGACTCATCCTGAAAACATTCTGCTGCTGTCAGACACTCATCTTTTATAATAGCCTTCCCTCTCTCTCCCTCTCTCTCTCCCTCTCTCTCCCTCTCTCTCTCTCTCTCTCTCTCTCTCTCTCTCTCTGTCTGTCTTTCTCTCCTTGTATCTCTCGCTCCCTCCCTCTGAGTCACAGAAACGCAAAATAATAATTATCCTCTTGGCCTAAATTATTTACCCAAATGTAGTGTTGGATAATATCCTCCTGCATCTCCAGCTGTGTGTGTGTGTGTGTGTGTGTGTGTGTGTGTGTGTCTGAAGGACCATATTTCAGCTGTCACATTCCCACCATCAGCAACAACCTCTGGCTGAAAGGAAGGGAGTGAGGGAGGGAAGAAAATAGAGGAGAACAGAAAGTGCTTTGATTGATTCCCAGTCTCGCTTTTGCCAGCAGGGTGTGGTACATGTGTGTGTGTGTGTGTGTGTGTGTTCTAAAAAAAAAAAAAATGAAGACTTACCATGTTCATAGATCTGCACTAACCTTGCTCATGATCTTGAGTTAGAGTTTCTCAGTCTTGCTTACTTGAATCTTTAACACACAAACACACACACACACACACACACACACACACACACACACACACACACGCCTCTTTACCACTGATTTATTGTCTACTGCCTAGTTTAGAGATTCGTCGCTCCCGTGAGCGCTACGAGTCACGCAGTGCGCGTGTGTGTGTGTGTGTGTGTGCTGGGGGTGACGTCCCGCTGGGCGTGCGCTGCCCAATTAGTTTGGAGTAAGAAAACCTCACCGTGGAGAAACGGATGGCAGGTTTCGCTGGTGTTGCCATGGCAGCTGAATCCGCCTCTCTTTAGTTGAAACATGAAAACACATCGCTGAAGCGTTTTTGTGGGTGTCCGTGTGTGTCATCTCGTCCCCATGACAACAGAAATGTAAACAGTGCCTTTTCAGCACTTTGTAGTTCGGCAGTACACATAATACACATATGTGCAAAAGTACAAAAAAAAAAAAAAGAGGCAGAGGATTTCCTTTCGTCCTTCCGCGTTCTGTGTAAGTGGAGTGTTGTGTACCTGCGGTAATACACAAATCAGTGGAAGTACTTCACAAATATACATCACTATCTGTGTGTGTGTGTGTGTGTGTGTGTGTTGTTCCGGTAACGATCGTTCCTTGATCTCTGACTCATAAAGGTTGCAGTATGAAGTCAGCCTGAATTATGGACATAGGGGGAGGAGGTGGACGGAGGACAACTCACCATGCAGTCTCGCCTTGTGTGTGTGTGTGTGTGTGTGTGTGTGTGTGTGTGTGTGTGACTACTTGTCTGGGAATAGTCAAAGTGCTTTCACATTAAATGTCATTCATAATATCTAAATATGTAAATGAATGAAATTAATATGCAGTGAGTTCAAGGCCAGATGTGAGATATGCAAATGAGCGCTCGGCCATATGCAAATGAGCCCTCTAACCAATCCCTAGATGTGGTGGAGTATGATGTGTTCAGTGATTGTCCTGCCTAATCTCACATGCTCCACATGAGCACCCGTGGCTGATTTAAATGTTAATGAATGATGTCATTCACCTTGTCCAATAACTCATATCACTGGGGTTAAAATAATGATGTGTGTGTTTAAAAGCAAACTGGTCCCGCCTTAGTGCACCTGCTACCAAGACGTCTTCAGTGTCGTCTGATTTTCTATTTTATTTTTCTTACACTAGCTTTACTTATCTGTTAGCTAAATTAACCTCAAAGCAAACACCAAATGTGTCCAGTTATTTTGCCCTGTATATTAGATGGCATGCATGTGTGTATAAGAGAGAGGGAGATGCAGAAAACATGTATGAAACAGAGTCAATCCACACACATACACACCTTGCTCCCACGTTTATAAGCAGAACAAACACACACACACACATACACAGAAACTAGTTTAGTGAGTATGTGTGTGTGTTTTATGCGAGTAACATCCTGGCACACTTCAAAAAGATCTCCTGCTGTTTCATGTTGCGAGACTGACGCGCTAATTCCCTACATGAAAGAAAGCCACAGTGTGTGTGTCAGTTGGTAGCTGTGTGTGTACGGACTTGCATGGGCATCATATTCTTTAGCATTCTTAATCCATATTTATTGAGTTTATTTATAAACCTTAGGGAGGGGTGTAATCATATGGCATATCACATCGTTCGATTCGACACGCTTACGTATCGTACAGAACGTTCAGCAGACCGCATTATACAGCAATGTGAGACGCTAGTGATGAACGCAGGATTCAAAAACAGTTGGCTGCGTCACACCGAAAGGGATGCCGTGGTCATGGTTTTTATGTAAAATTGGACTAGTTTCAGTCTGTTATGGAACAGAGACGTAAAAAAAAAAAAAAGTAGGGAGCACCGGAAGGCAGATTATTTAGCACGGAAAAAACAAGGGCGTGTGAATGTAAGAACTTGGTACTTACTTTCTTAGTACACTTGGTACACTAAGGGCACCTGACGTATTAATACACGCTTGGAAAGGGAGGAGCATTCAGTTAGATTACAATCCTAGACCATTTTAAATGAAACCCTAAGACACGTATTTAGCCATTTCTCATTTTAGCCGTTATTGAAAATATATCATATCGAAACACCGCCATATAAAAATCGTATTGTGTCACGTCAAATCTGACTTTTGTGTATGGTTGCACCTCTAATAAACACACACCCTTTTGTTCTCTCAGACATACAGAGTGATATCACAGTGTGTGTGGCTGTATAAGACCCTCCCCCTCAAGGTCAGGTCAGCGCGAGTGTCCAGTCACGCACACGGAGCGCTTCAATAATGAGCCCTTTGTTAGATTTTCATCAGAAAGGTCGCACTAGGCATCCCAGGTGTGTGGTTGTGGGTGTATTTTTAAACATGTGGCTGCTGTTTTTTAGACTGTCTGTGCTTCCAGGTGCATTTTGGCTCATGGAACAAACGCAGTGCAGATTTGTAACTGCTACTGTAACACCTCGTACACAAGCACGTGTTTTATTGATGCCAGAGTCTTACTGGTCCGAGGTGGAAGAGTTGCAATACTAAGAACGCACATTTGATATAGGGTGACAGATTCTGGAATCGGCGATGCCATTATTCAAAACAATTGCATAGAAACTTACACACACACACACACACACTTGCCTTAAAACAAGGATACACACGTTTACACTACAGCAGGCGTTTTGGCAGGGTTCACTAGTGACACAATGTATAAGTGTTCTTCGCTCTGGTCTTGACACTACTCCGCTCCTGCTGATGACAATATGACAATAGAGCTATTTTTATTCAGCACACACTAAAGTACTGAAATATATTCATACACACACATGCTCAGGTTGGTTTAAAAAGGGGTATTGACTGTGGACCGATGGGTAGAGATTAGCTGACAGAGATGCCTATATAAGGAGAGCATGAGGGAGGAAGGTTTAGACTACGAGAGACAGATAGATAGAGCGAGACAGACCAGTAGAAAGAGATAGAGACAGACAGAGGAGGGGGGGAAATGTTGTTTGCGCGTGTGTGAGTTTTTCCGTTTTCACACCCTAACGTGAGGACAGCTGCCCCTCACAGCTTGTTTGGAACTAGTCACCTCTCTCTCTCTCTCTCTCTCTCTCTCTCTCATTGTGTGTGTGTAGTATAGAGGAGCACAGGGCGTCATGGAGCTTCTCGTGTTAGTCCTCAGACTGAGTTTACAACAGGTCTAGGATTAATGGAGCCACACTGGTATTGAACAGTGTGCAAGGAGGAAAGAGAGAGAGAGAGCGAGAGAGAGAGCGAGAGAGAGAGAGAGAGAGAGAGAGATTGGCGACATGGACT
>JAQQZR010000018.1:4771436-4783414 GCA_030068235.1 Notoglanidium macrostoma | reverse complement strand
TGATGATGTCACCTGCAAAGATTCAGCTCTCTATATTATTGATGGATACAAAGAGGTAATGGAAAATTAGATTTTGTGTGTGTGTGTGTATGTGTGTGTGTGTGTGTGTTTGAGAGAGAGAGAGAGAGAGAGAGAGAGAGAGAGAGAGACAGAGACAGAGACAGAGAGTGAGACAGGGGAACGTCTGGACTTGACTAGTGCATAAAGTTCTTTAAAAAGCAACTCAGCTCTTGTGTCTTCTGTGTGTATTCACTGTGTGTGTATGTGTGTGTGTGTGTGTGTGTGTGTGTGTGTGTGTGTGTGTGAGATGTGCTTGGAGCTTACACTTTATTCACACATTGAAATGGAATGAAATGGACACGATGAGTAAAAACGCAGCATGATGGTGTGTGTCACGTGGCATGTTTAGGTGGATAAAGTGGGGGTGTGTCTGTACATCATCCAAAACCAAAATAAATAAATAGAAATATATATTCCTGCAGTTTGCTTTGAAGTTGTCGCGCCGTGATCTGTTGAACACGCCGATCCTAGCCTGTGCACTTATCAGTCGTCTTGCTGTAGTGTGATTAAGTTTTCTTCTCTGCAGCCCTCTCAGGAAGCTGAGCTGCTGTGTCGCAAATCACTTTCACTTTTACATCTCTGACATTTGAGTGGGAAAGTTTTGCCGCTGAGGGTTTTAAACAGCAGGATTTGGAACACAGCCGGCTGAGGTTAATCGCACTCAGCCCTGAGTCTTTCCCGATGTACCATGAGTAAACGTTTCCTCTCACTCCCAGCTGGAAAACGTATTGTATTGTTTAGTGGCGTGTGTGTGCGTGCGTATGAGCCCTTAGTACTATTACTATATTAGTACTATACCATATTCTTTTTTGGGTTGTTTACATGGCAATAGCAATCTGGCGTGTGTGTGTGTGTGTACACAGCTGACATTGTCATTGTATTCATTGTGAGACAGGAAGGCATTACAAATATAAAGAGACTTTACAACACACACACACACACGCACACACAGTAAATACACACAGAAGACACAAGAGCTGAGTTGCTTTTTAAAGAACTTTATGCACTAGTCAAGTCCAGACGTGTCCCGGTGTCTCTCTCTGTCACACACACACACACACACATGCGCGCACGCGTGCGCACCACACACACACTTCCTTAGCACAGACACACAGACAGACCAACAGCAGCAGTTTCGCTATCCCTATCACAGAGGTCAAAGGTTACAGAAGATGGAGGAGGGGAAAGGCATCAGGATGAGAGGTGTGTACGAATATTCCAACACCCAGTTAAGTCATTTGTCACTTATTGTACGCTATAGCTGCAGGAAAGCTTGTCAAACATAGTAACGGTTACCAAGGGACGGGGCTTTGCTATGAGTCAAACAGCTTCAGCTAGAATTGTCTGTTTAAATATCAGATAGATAAACTGACAACTCCATGCAGGAAATCTGTGAGTCATCTGTGAGTATGCAGGAAATCTGACACTGATTTAGGTGTGTACTGATGATCTGGCCCGTGTAGTGTTACAAAACACACACTTCAACAGATATACACACTGAGAGAGAGAGAGAGAGGAACTCACGTACTACTCGTACTATAAATACATCAATACACACACATACAGTAAAGCCCAAAAGTCCACTACTACTAATAACTAAAAAGATTTTGAACGCTAGCATTTTTTTGTCACATTTCATTTATTAGCCTAAAAGCACAACACAACAAGGCACGTACTGACTAAAGCATCATGTCAAACATGGCCTTAAACCTTAAAATGGTGTTTAAAATGCAGCGACACAGGCGAGACATAAAGGAAACCATACATCCATGTTCAACTTATCATGCTAGCTAAAGCGAGCTTTCCTACGAAGCGTGGGACTCATACGCTGACCTTTTTTTTTTTTACGCATCAGCTAAACAGCTTCCTATCAAATCTCAAAATGAATAGACGCGACCGAGAGAACGAGCCCACCGCTGACCCTCTGCTGCTACGTACGCTAGTTCGTATTGTGAGGGGATTCATGCTAGCTAGCATGAGAGATTCGTTAGCCTTAGCGAAAGTTTTCCCACATATTCCTTGAAAATATTCATATTCCATTGGAAAAGAAAAAAGTGTGTGTGCTTTTTCTTTTGCGAATCTGTCTGGTATAGTCATACTTGAAGTAAAATACATTCTACGTTATCTTGTGTGAAGAAGTGTGTATGTCAACCTGTACGCGCACTGTTCAGATGAGTAAAGAATTTAGAGATACTTTTACCGCTTCTGCTTGCTGTCACACATGCACAAAGTGTTCACACGCACAATACAAGCGTCGTGAGATGACCAGGCTGCTCCTGTGTGTGTGTGTGTGTGTGTGTGTGTGTGTGAGAGAGAGAGATTGAATGAGCAGGCCGTGAGATCTCCGACGGCAGCCGTTGAGACACACAGCTCTCCCTTACACTACACACACTCCACATACTCAAAGGCCTTCATTGTCCTGAGCGAGTGAGCGCTCCTCTGAAGAAAAAAAAAAACGGATGTGACAAAACGGACGAAAGAAAGAGACGGGCCAGGGAATGGACGAGGACACTTTCGCATGCAGGAATGCCTCTAGCATTTACAGAAACACGGTTTGGCTGATCTTAAATCAGACGGACGTTAACGCAGTTTGGCCGTGTCAGGGATTCGACAGAGAGGACTCCAGTATTTGTGCCCTGAACACTGAACACACAGATTATAACACTAAAGCTCTCTGAACGATTCTGTTCTCTTGAGCTTGAAGTGGATTCAATTAAATCTGCGTTTAAACATTCAGATGATTTACTGGGAGCAGGTTTTGAAAGAATTCCCCCATGTGCAGGATTAGCATCAGGATAATCGAAACAGCATAATTATGCAAAGCTGAATCTCCTGAATGTCAAACGCTTAACAGTAAATGGAGAATGTGGACCGTCACTGGGAATCGAAGCCTACTGTCGGAGAGGCATCCAAAGCTGATTTTATCGCTGTTGTGTTTGAATGAAACCAGTAAAAAGGACAATTAAATCGCTTTTTTTTTCTGGCTGAGCTTTACAGCGCATTGTTGTGGGTCACTCATTTTTTTTGAGTGAAAGAAATAAAGGGGATTAATAAGCAAATATCAAAGCACATTATACAACGAGACAGAGAATAAGAGCATGTGCTGCACACACACACACACACACACACACACAAAGGTGTTAAGGGGTCTAAAGAAGGACCGTTGTTAAAAGCACTTTCAGTGATGACTTTATTGCGTGACAGCTGGGACATTGACGC
Source organism: Notoglanidium macrostoma (assembly GCA_030068235.1). Classification (NCBI taxonomy): domain Eukaryota; kingdom Metazoa; phylum Chordata; class Actinopteri; order Siluriformes; family Auchenoglanididae; genus Notoglanidium; species Notoglanidium macrostoma. The sequence goes on along the minus strand of JAQQZR010000018.1, from coordinate 4,780,135 downwards.
TTCAACATTTGTTGTTTGCACACACACACACATACACACACACACACACACACACACACACACACAGAGCATGTGTCGGGGCAAAACCATTATAGCCCTCAGCATAAAAACATTCCAGTGGTGAGCAAAATGACACCATCAGGCGTGTGTGTGTGTAACTATATAGGATCTGATAGTTCTGCCAACAGTTCGATCCAATTTCTGAGTTATTCTGAGAATTCTCGTTTCTGATTGGTCAGATTCATTTGCTTTAACAGCAGCTCGGACAGTTCTGGCTGTAAGGAACATCGCATATGCACTGATGTTTTTCCATAGTAACATACACAGGGTCCTGTAACGTGGATGCGCCTTATAACCCGATTAAAAAACACGAGTCCCCCATTGCTGATTATTTTTATTCCTTACATATTGCATGAACATGTTGCATAATCTTGCATTAGACACATATACTACTCATTGCACACACACACGCTTGTGTATAAACAGTCACATTTCCCATGACTGAGCCCTCTTACACTCTTTTTGAGAGGAACTTCTCGCTGCAACTGTGTGGCAGAACATAAAGCTCAACACTGCACCCTGCTGGAGAAAGAACAGAACTGCGCACTGCTTTTACCAAGCCTGTTCTAACGTTGCCGCATTTACGCGTGCGAGATCTGGTGAAGACGGAAGTGTATTCATGTCAGTCGTGAGAATATTTGCTGCTGCCTCCTGTGTCTGTCTTTTTTTTTTTTTTATGTGCTAAACCTCAACAGGCCACGAAACGTCTCATATGACAACCTCAACATGTCTCTACATTCATCTCTGACTTCATGCTCATATCTAAAAGTGCACTCTGTTCAGGATGAAATCATGTGCATATGAGCATCAACACTGAGAAAGCAGGGAAATTTTCTAACGTATATACGGCTGATGTTGTTCCAGGTTATGCCTTATAATTCTGCTACAGTAATACAGCAAGATGCATGGATGGATGGATTTGGCCTCAATATGTGGCTTTTTGTCCCGTAACTGAATCCGAATCAGTTTTATTGGCCATGTATGCTCATATGTACAAGGAATTAGTCATCGGTGTACAGTGTATCCACAATGCTAACAAAAACAGCAGGCATACTTGGACATTGTCCATAAGTAGACATAAAGGACATCAGTGATAAGTGGCCAAAGTTAATTTATAGTAAAGCTCGACTGATACTGATTTCAATATTTGAGGATTTAAAAATCAGATGCTATTTTTTTTTTTAGAAACACATGAACAAAGATTTCCCCTTATATTTGTTATGTGTAGTTATTTAAGAGTCCTCACCGAGATATTATGATATAGTGTAGTTTAAAAAAAAAAACTGGTTTTATTGTCCTGTCGATCGACAACCTATAAAATGTTTAACAAACACGACGAGCACGGATGATCTCCGTCGTGGGCCACTCTGCTCGACTCTGCTTGGATCGGCTGATTGTTGAAATTTACTACACTCCAAAAGTGTGTTGCCAACAGTGTGCACAGTTGCAGTGCGCTCTCTGGTGGACAAACTATGCAATGTCAACACTCCTGGTTGAAAGATCCAAAGATCGATCTCAGAAAAATATTTTTTTTGGTAATTGTCATTTATTGTCCGTTGTAAACTCAGTGCTTGATCTCACTAATGCTCTTGTGGCTGAATGAGCACAAATCCCCCTAGTAGAAAATCTTCCCAAAAGACTGGAGGTTCCTATAACTGCAAAGGGGCCCAAATCTGGAATGAGGTGTTCAACAAGCACATATTGGTGTGCTGGTAGAGCATCCACAAACTGTGGGCCATGTAACGTAGTTAAGTATTGCGCACCCAGAAATATTGTACGGCACAAGATGAGTGAGGCTGAGGAGAACGTTAACATGACTAAGGTGAGACAATCTGTAGCCCCTGCCAGAGGGAAGAAGCTTGAACAGGCTGTGTCCAGGGGTGGAAGGATCCTCTAATGGAGAGTTTTTTCATGCAACCGTACCTCTGTACGATTCATAGCACTTTGCAATCTCACAATTTGCAACGGAGAGAGATTTCACATAATCAAACCACAACAAAACCCATCAGAGTGGAAATGATCTAGCTGAAGTGTTCTTTATCAGTAGGGAGAATGTCTTTAAGAGGATAATGTGTGTGTGGTGTTGGTTAAGGGAAGAGGAAAGCCTAATATGCAGAAAACATTGATATTGAAATGAATTCAGAGATGTTAACTCATAATTGTGAGCTAAAAGTTCAATCTGTTCAAGTTTAAGAGAGAAATCTGCATAATATTTTCATACAAAAACAAGCTTTTCTTTTTTTTTTTTTTTTTTAACTTCAATTAAGTCCAGCACACTTGATTGCCCTAACACGCTGAGTGAACCAGGTCATTACCAGATTAGGTTTTTGAGAAGAAATCTGTGGTTCTATTCCAAGACCTACCTGATAAATACTACGCCAAGTCTAATATAACCTTCCAGCACAGAGAGCCTAATATTCAGTTCAGTTTTGTTTGGATAGCACTGTAATAGTACACAGAAATCCAGAGATCCCTAATGAGCAATCCAGATGTGACAGTGGGAAAACTCCGTCAAACGACACAAGGAAGAAACCATCAGAAAAACGATTATAAAGCGTTAAGAGTATCCGGTTGTGGAAGACTCAGTAAGGGAAAGTAAGACAAGCAGCTTTCATGATGCCTTATGGTTTGTTTGGTTGGTTTTTTTTAAGGATCCATGAGCATGTACTTTCCACGATTTTCCAAGCACAGTTTGGTGATTTTCTCTGCAATGAAACACATTTGTAAATGATTAGTGTCAGAGTCAGAGTCCAATTCTGAGATGTTTAGATATTACTGAACAGGATGATAGATAGCGCTACAGATTGGCTATATTATTATGATGCTAATTGGTACAGGAAAGGCAGTGCTCGATGAGGAGGATTTTATCAGGCTTCCTCGTTCTCTAATCGCCCAGACCAAATAGAAATTCAATGCCATGTGGATTTTTCTTTAGGAGAAGACTTGATCTATCGCCATTTTTCTGTCATTTAAGCAGCGGTATTTCTGAGAAGTAAATATGATGAGCAGAGGCAACAGGGAGGATCGGCTTTCATACATCTGATCGTGATAAAACCTGAGGCCTTCTGTTTCTTACCCCCCCCCCCCCCATCTCTCTTTCTTACTCCTTTCTCTCTCTTTCCTCGCTCTCGCCTTCCTCTGGGACAACTGCTAGATCACTTACACACACAGCTAATCATATCTGTTACTGCATTATACAGCCAAGATCAATATATACTGTACCGCTAATTAAATTATCTCCTCTGGCTCTCTCTGTGTGTGTGTGTGAGTGAGAGAGAGTGTGTTCACTCTAATTATAAGAACTGTTAGAGAGAGGTCTTTGCAGGAAGACTGGAAAAGCAGTTGAACGATCAAATGTTTTATCAAAATCATTTGTTTAATGTAATACACGAGCACTGAAAATAAATGTTTTCGTCGTCTAACCCTGGGGTCAGTATTTAAATACACTTCTTATCCAAGTGCGTGTTAGGAAGTGAGCTAGGTGCACCTATTTGGAGTTCTTAATCTTGTCGCGTTTTAACCTGCATGTGCTGTTCACGAGTGCTGTGCCCATCGCATCAAGTTTCATTTAATAGCAACGTGGGGAATTGTGCACATAGCAGGTGTGTGCGCACAAACGGCACCTGAAAAACAGGAAAGGACGCTGCGTTAACTTTGGCTGCACTGTGTTTCTCTCAGGCCCAAAAAAATGAGCGAGAGTCCATCAGACAGAAGCTGGCACTGGGGAGTTTCTTCGACGATGGACCTGGAATTTATACAAGCTGCAGCAAGAGTGGCAAGCCCAGCCTGTCCTCACGGTGAGTGCGTGCGTGCGTGTGTGTGTGTGTGTGAGTGTGAGTGCGTAAAAATTCTCACAGGAGAAATTTTCTATATTCTTTTTTACAAATTACACTCCAAGGAGGTGAAATTACTGTCACTGTTTTCATTGTTACAAGTCGCTCTTGCCGCAATATTATTCAAATGAGTCATGCAAGTGAAGGTCACTTTCTAGTGTGCAGTCTTCAAATCAAATCGCAACACAAAATTTCCTGTAAGTCACATAGTAGATGTGAAGACTGTTTTGGGGACTTCAGCTGCAGAAAGGTTAAATGATGCACATTTTATCGGGGTTTTTGTGGCTTTCTCCTCGAGAGCTTAAATCATCTCTCATTCCAGCTGTTACTTAGCAACATCACATGAGGCGGAGAAAATGAGGGAAGAGACCTCAAGCAAACTTCCAGTTATTCCTCTGTGTACTTCTGAAACATCGTGTTCAGAGCCTAGTGAATCTGTGTGTGTGTGTGTGTGTACTGGAAAACAGGAAGTGCTTTCAGAGTCGAGCGTTCACTCTCTAAGAACGAAGAGGACTTCCCCTTCTATGTGTAGATCCCGGCATAGACGTGCTTCCCAAAAGAGAAGAAGCTTGCACAGTCACACACACACACACACACACACAAATACACACACGCACCTTGGTTGTCTAAGTGTGTGGAGGGGCAGTGTACACTTCCTTGGAAGGAATCTGGACAAGTCATATGAGACATAGATCATCTACATCACATACACCTTCATATTCCTGTCAGTCACCATCAACATGACCAAACATGGAAAGACGTATAATCACAGACGACCCCGCACAGCAGCACTGCAAATCAAAAGTATATCCTGCAGGTCATCACTACATCAGAACCTTTTCTTTTTTCTGTCAGCAGCTGATCTAGGACCAGTCTTTTCAGGATGGTTTTTAGGATCTGCTCCAACATGACCAAATGGTTTCCTAATGCTTAACGGTTCGAAATTTTATAAAAGGGTTCCACTTCGGACCTTCTCGGTCATAGGGTCCTACGTAGACCCTTCCCTAAAGGGACAAACCATCTTGTGGGCTAACCTCAAACCTTATGGGTTCTTGAGTTGTTCTACTGGGACAATTGGGAATCCTGTCACAGAAGCGGTTTTTCCCTCACCTTTTTTTTCCTCCATGCACACATCACAGACCCACTCAGAATGAGCGTGTTCAAGACACACCAGTTGAGAAAGAAGGCCTTAAAGAACACTCTTGGTAAATACTGCATTCGAGTAAAGGCTTGTCATTTCTGACCTCAGACTAGGAGAAACTAGAGAACACGCCTCATCATCAACTCAGAATCCCTGCTCGGGAACGCGGGACGGTCTCGTCAAATCCAAGTCCAGCGAGTGACGTCAGATCATCACGGATGCTAACAGCATCATCAGTAAACATAACAGCATATTAAATGATGTGTACTGTACCCTAGTATTCGCATATTCGCTTGTTAAATCTATAACATTTACTGTACGGTTTACTGTTTGGAGGAAGAAAATGTACATCACTCACCACAGTCAGCTGCTCAGCGTGTTGCCTAAAAAGGAGGTCGAAAATGTCGTAATTTTACACTCCCACTTCTGAGATACGTCGGTACGCAGCATGACAGCTAAGTGTGAATAACACATCAGTCAGTTGAAAACAAGTCTGATTTATTAGAAAAGCAACCGTTTTACTTTTCAGCATGCAAAAGAAATGTTAGTTTCATTTCAACAGATTGTTCAAGGCTAAAACAACACGAACAGACAGTTACTGTTTTCGATCGTTCAGATTTCACTGTTTTAATAGGACAGTTTTTTATAAGACATCATATTTTCTAATTGGTTGAAATTAAAATCAGCTGATCACTGTGACCGCACCAGCTGTATTTTAAGTTGGTCGAACATGAAATAGAGCCTAATTGGTCTACTCCTTGCTTTGAAAAAATGTTTCACGGTAGTGAATCAAACCGCGCCTGGACTTGTGCTATAATGAGATTCGGAGATTATAACTGTCTGGTTTGATGATTTTAATGAAAGTCTGCTTCCTCATGTCCACATTAATCCCATATGCATTTCCAAAAACGTATCGATTGGAACTTCACTGCCATTTCCATTAGTCGTGTCCATCTTTTCCAGATTGATCTCTGCGATCTGCTTGCATCAGGTTTGTAGAGATAGAGGGTGTGTATGTGCTGTTGTTTTGGGACTGCAGCACAGGATAAGTTCAGTATTGATCATTGACACTTTCTTTCACAGAGGAGTGATAAAAAAATCAGGAGCGCTGGGCTGGCACGATTGGTCATTAATTGATAAATTTAGTGTGGATGGACAAATTAAGTCTTAATCTGAATTGATTGCAGTCTTTTCTCCTTCGCATTGATTCTCTTTTGTGGCATTTCCCAGTGAGTACTATAGACAGGACAACTGGTTTCTCTTTAGACGTTGTGTCACTTTTTCTCATTTCTGTAATGATAGTATTGCTCACTGGTCTGTCATATGCGGCTTAGAAACCTTTTGCATCATAACAGCCACAAGAACACCCGTGCTTCCTCCCTACACAGGAAATCATCACAGGCAAAGAACAGACTCCGTACCAAAATATTGTGAAACAGTAGAAATCTTTGTCACATATCGTCACCAAGTGCATGATTAATTATGGTCATGGAAAGCTGATTCAGATTCTCAACTAGGATGTGTGTGTGTGTGTGTGTTGTGTGCATCTCCGACAGACTACAGAGTGGCATGAACCTGCAGATCTGCTTTGTTAATGACAGTGGGAGTGACAAAGACAGCGATGCAGATGACAGCAAGACAGAGACCAGTCTGGACACACCTCTGTCCCCTATGGTACACACACACACACACACACACACATGCAGACACACACACACAATGACTCAGAACCACTACAACCTAGATCACTAAGCTGCTTTAATTCTCATAGTCAAAAAGTGTTCAGAAATGGCCTGAATGAAAATGCCCCTGCTGTCATGTGGTTATAAAAGCAAAGCTTCCCAGCAGCCATTTTGGTTTAATTTACCATAACATATGTAACAGGCAGTGGTAGGATTTGTACTTCACCTAATCATAGATTGACAGCATTCACATTTCACCATTTAAAAACTTGCTGGATTTTCCCAACATCCTGAAAATTAATATTTAATTGACAAAATGACCTATTTGATTCTCTCAACTGATTTGTAAAATATTAAAATGATTTGAAATAATTTGAAACCTCTAGAGATTATAGATTATTATTGTTTGTTATTAAGGAAGATAGTTGGAGATAGAATACTGTTACCCTGGTTACTTAAAAAAGAAAAAAAGGAAAGAAAAAAGAAAAAAAAAGGCTATGGGGTTTAGCACAAGAGGGTTTTCATGCACATTACAACCAAACACAATTCAGTCAAAACTGTATGTGTATGTGTAAAGGCAACTCCAGAATGATCCCCAAACTTTAGGAAATTGACAAAAAGTAATGTGAATAAGCGAAATCAAGCTGTCATGTTGTTTTGGTGTTTTTCAAAATTACTGACAGCCCATCAATTAATATTTCTCCAAGCCCTGAGTAGGGATTAGGACTGGGTGATGATGGCGGTAGAATATCGATATTGTGATAAACACCTCCTAATATCCTTCTCGGAGATATTGTGGCTATTGTGATACCTTTTGTAACTCATTAGAAACTGACTGGAAGAAGCTGACCTGATGTTACAATCTTTAATTTGATCATTAAAAGTACCTATATTTCAGTGTTAAATATATTTTTAATTCATTCTATTTTATAAATAATCTTCTTTTTCACATAAAATGAAAAATGCATTTGTTAATTAAGAATAAAGAAAAATGTTAAATGTAGCACTGCTTTATTGCTGGCAGTTTGGGAGCAAACCTATAAATCATGTATCGTACAAAAGAATAGTTTTTAGATATTTCTATCATATCACCCAGCCCTAGTAGTGATGCTCACGTGTCGTCTTCCTGGTGAATGTTAAAAGGGTACAGGTTTTTCAGAACCTTTTTTTAATGGCCCTTGTTCTTCATGCTATTTTTAACTGTGTGTGTTTTGTATATACACTATCTGACTTGTGCAAGTCAACAAGCATCATGTCTTTTTGTGCTAAAAGTGGTTCGGTTTTCCCCATGTTGATGGAGGACAAAGGGATTTTACATGTGTGTAGTCTCATAATAACAGACTTTCTGGAGTCAGAGTGCATAATAGTTTTAATTATAGATTTGTTCAGGGACGGAAAATAATTTCGAATTATTCGAGGTTAGCTTTAAGAGTGTCACGTGTTTAAAAATGATCCATAACCCATACCAGTCAAAAGTTTGGACACGCCTAATTCATTGTTTTTTCTTTATTCCTTTCTACTTAAAATACTGCATGTCTAAAAGTTGATGGACTGTCGTTTCTCTGTACAAAGTTGAGCAGTTCTTGATATGTGTTAATACGGTTGCCGAATTTGTATTTCTATTGTTTAATATTTACTGTTTGATGATCTCAAACGCATTAAGGCAAGAAATTCCACTAATGTGGAACGTTACTAAGGCGTACCTTTTGAAAGCTGTAAGGTAAACGCTGGCTAATGTGGAGAATTTAAAATATTAAACAAATTCGAACACTTTTTTAGTTTACCACATGTGCCGTATATGTTATTTCATAGTCTTAAAATAGGAAAAATTAAGGAAAACCTATGTATATGTCCAAACCTTTGACTAGTATAATAAAAATATAAAATGTATTATACGCTAATAAAAAAATATTTTTAGAAAGATATGTGAATAATTTCTTTGGTGGTTTGAGTGGGATGTTTGAATCATTGTGGGTTTATATA
>JAQQZR010000018.1:4742100-4769825 GCA_030068235.1 Notoglanidium macrostoma | reverse complement strand
AAAATACTTCTTGCTCCTTTTTTCTTGAAGGATGCCAATAATTCTGCAGTTAACTGTGTGATCAGCCATAACATTAAAACCACTGACAGGTGAGGTAAACAACAATCGCATCTGTCAAGGGGTGGGATATATTAGGCAGCAAGTGAACGGTCAGTTCTTTTTTGTGGAGTTGAATGCAGGAAGAATTGACGAGCATAACAATCCGAGTTACTTTAAAAAGGGCCAAATTGTGATGGCTGGACGACCGGGTCAGAGACACTGCAAAAATTGCTCAAGAGTTCAAGGTGTTGACTTAATTCCTTAGATCTCAATCTGATTGAGCATCTGTGGGATGTGCTGGACAAACAAGTCTGATCCATGCAGGCCGCACCTCGCAACTTACAGGGCTTAAGGGATCTGCTGGTGATGTCTTGGTGCCAGATACCAGAGTCCACGCCTCGATGGGCCAGAGCTGTTTTGGTGACACAAGTGGGACTTACACAACATTAGGCAGGTGGTTTTAATGTAATGGCTCATTGGAGTAAATATATAAGGTTTTATTTGTGAATCACACAGAATGTCATTTTTAAACTGAATAGTTTTATAATAAATATACATGGTTTATCTAGCACCTCACCAAACTCTGATGACACATCATAAAGATTCATTTTACAACCAACACAAGCAACCCACCACACACACACACACACACACACACACACACAGACTAAAGAATATTGCTCGGTATTAAAATGGACCACAGTCCTTGGCCATTTTTTAGGATGGTTGAGCTCAACAAGGAAAAGCAAATGAGATGTGAATATTAAGTGTAGTCCGTGTTAGACAGGGATCACTGAACCACAAGCTCGCTGACAGGTTCATAAGACAGACAGGAAAAAGAGAGCAAGAGAGAGATTTGGACTAAGAAAAATTGTGTTCAGGACCATCTGTCTGTTCTCGTTTCCTGTCTCCTTTCATCATTCCCTAAGATGGGCTTCAGAGGATCCTCACATTCCAGATCTCATGAATAATTTTACACAAATGTGGCATGTGGCATGTCCCAATGCGAATGCACTTCTGAATTAGATGGACTTGTTTTCAGCTTCTAGTGCTGTGTAGGCAATACAGACGGAATATATAGGGATATTCTTTGAAAGCCTGTACTTGTTTAAGGCATGTTGTATCAGGATTACACACATTGAACTCACGACTGTTCAGGCAGCAGCCATTTTTGTAAATTACTCGCAGTACAGCAGTTGGACAAATGCAATGTGAATGCAAGCAGTGGAATGAGAACGTGTTCAGTTTTGTAAACTAGGCCCCAAGCCAACGTTGTAACTGTTTTGGTTTCTATAGTCAGAGGATTGATGTAAGCTAATCCTCATTCTTTGCCGTTTTCGCTGGCTGTCCAAGTATAATCACTATCCACCATCATAATCATCTATTAAATCTAGTCTCTTTTTCCTCATCACGTTCCTACCTCACCTGTAGAGCAAACAGAGTTCATCGTACTCAGACCGGGACACCACAGAAGACGACTCAGAGTCTCTGGAGGACATGGACTTCCTGAGTAGACAGAAGAAGCTGCAGGCCGAGGCCAAACTGGCACTGGCGATGGCCAAACCCATGGCCAAGATGCAGGTGGAGGTGGAGAAACAGAACCGCAAGAAGTCGCCGGTGGCGGATCTGGTGAGTGTGTCAAAAAATGTAGTAATAATAATAATTGAATAGTTATTTTTCTTCATTTTGCAACACTGTTCAATTCTCAAATCTGATTGGTCAGGAATTGTTGATTCATTTTCTAAGACAGCAGCATTTACAGCAGCTCCAACTGCAATGCACAAGTTATTATTTACAGTGTTAGTGATGGCATATTGCTCCGCTATAAGAGGAATAAAATGCATGATGTTGAAAAATGGTCAAATTCCGGGTGAAACAAAAGGCGACAGGTACAATCTGCTGCGTCAGACGCCACCTTGGAGCATCAGGTACAGTCTGTCCTCATAGAGGCCATCTTGAAGCGTCAGGTACAATATGTCCCCCATAGAGGCCACTTTGGTGTGCTGTGGGGACCTGAGTGTATGCAGTAGTGTGTGTTTTGTGTGTGTTCGCATGAGCTCATCATGACGTATGTGTGAAATAACAGATTTGAACAGGTTTAATTTCCCTGCTTTGTTTAGGTAGAGTTAAAATTCTTCCTCTTTCCCTTTTGTGTCACATCATCAAGTCCCAGTTTCTGTCTGGCCTGTCTTTCACTTTCGTGCGTTTTGCCTTGTACTTGTCGGCCATGCATGTCCCCTCGCCTCCAAACCCACAGAGCTGCAGGGAGACAAGTGGTGATTTGAGGGAAAAGACCAGAACTTTGTTGATCTCATCTTATCAGGACTGTGCAGTTCTGCTTTCTGTCCTTTTCAGCTGTATCACTTCCTCTGTGTCAGAGCTCAGTGAAAGATCAGTGGTATTTATATAGCGCTTGACACCTAAATACCTAGAGAGTTTTAATGAACACCTCTGGGAGTTTCTGACGAAACTAAATTGAAGAACGGTAGTGCAATTGAGCCGATGGGGGAAAAAAAACGACGACACAAAAAAAAAACCAACTTATCAGCTGCGCAAGAACAAGGTGTTTGACGTTAAAATGTTGGGGAAAATCGGATTTTAAACATTCAACAGGAAAGAAATGGCAATAAGAACAATTTAGAAATTCCCTGTGGTTTCATCATTCGAAACCGAGTTGTTTTCATATCTTGATTAATAAACCGAAAAGCTTGAATTTTGCTCGGTTTAAGTTATATTACATTTTATTTTATTATTTTTCTTGAAGTGCACGTTTTAGGATACCAATAATTTTGTCAGTCATGTTGACATTTTCTAAGCAAAATATGCAAATTATTTCAAACTTAAGCACTTTTTTAAAGGATTAAATTTGGTGTAAAACAGGTATAGCATTTAGTCAGTCAGGTACTTTGGTCTAGTTGATCTTTATTAATCTATCTATTAATCTAGCTGATATGAGAAGACTTTCCTCTTCTGCTCATAAAAATGCAGAAAGTAAGTGTTGGATATAAATGCCTCGGTGACATCAGCATGGCATAGCAACAAGTAATAAGGAAAGTCCATTCGAGTCACCTGGCTCTGACTTGCCTCCCCACCTAGCAGATACTCTCCAGCTGTCCATTTTCGTTTTCATCATTTCCGCCTGATACCCACGCCACCCTCCACCCTTCTCAACTGAAACAGCTACACATCACACAACGTCACCCTAAATCAGGAAGCAGCTGATGACATCACTTTACCAGGCGTTCGCTGTCGAAACAGCAAGGCTGAGGAACCACAAATAGCACTGGCCTATAACACACACACACTCACACGCATTTGGAAATGATCCTTTCTTACAGTGGAAACAGATTCAACAAAAGAAACATTATGATGGAGGAATAGCGAGATGGAGATATATAGCCACAGACACAACAAGAGAGAGAGAGAGAGAGGAAGCTGGGTTCGGGTTTGCAGTAGTGTGGGAGGAAAACGAGCGAAAGACTGGGGTTGGGGGGGGGAATTCTGTATCCTGTATGCAGCGTGAGAAATCCCAGCATGCAATATGACTAACCACTTGCTGGCACTGCACTTCCTAAACCTGAGAGAGAGATAGAGAAAGGGAGAGAGGGAGCGAGAGGGAGACAGGGGAAGAGGATGACTGAAACTAAGACAGGAAGCGGTTCGGTAGCACTTTTTGCCAGCCTAGGGTGCCAGCGCGAAACAGATTAAAAAGCTAAACCATGACAAGGTGTTGCTGTTATAGGAAAAGAATCAGCATTGCCGTGGCCATCGTGAAGGATTATCTCCAAAATCGTTTTATTCCTCTTACACCAACAATTACAATTTTTTTAAATGTATTCATGAAGGACATCATGCTTAACCATTTATAGTTGCATTTAATGCTGCAGATGATCCCGTTCCTGTAGTTACTATAGAAACAGTAATGCTTCAAACAAACACATTCACATAAACCTGTTAAATTATATAAGTCGTAACCTACGAATTACAGCCTGAACTACTGTCAGAGTTGCTGTTACAGAAACCTTATCAACGCCTTCTGACTAATCAGAAATGAAAGTGGGATAAAAGACAATATTAAATCAATTTCAGGTTTACATGAGTCACATTTTAAAGACTTTCATTTCACTCCTGTTTGTGAAATTCTGCATCATGCATCATGATTGCTTTAGCTTTCTCAGCTTGCCACTATCATATTAATCATAATTTGTCACCTAGCATATTGCTGCATGTGTTAAAGCATGGAAATCAGCAAACGTGACACGCACAACACACACAGTCGGGATTCTTCAGCATGGCGTTTCACTGATAATTCGCAGATTTTTTTATAACACGAATTACAACTGCTAATAGATAAATGACGCTTACTGAGTTCAGGGGGAAAAAACAAGCTAGATTTTTGTCCCCATATGTCACAAACTTCCACAGACCCAGAGCTTCAGAATAAGCCACATCCCAGTGCGTCCTCATGTACACGGTTTCTTTTTTAGTGGTCCCTGATAGTAAGCAACATTAAATCATGACTCAGTAAAGGTCAAATGAGCAAAATTTCAAAAGCAAAACTCCACTGCTCTCAGTTACTTTGCAGTTATGCCTAATTTAGAACAGCCTGATCGTGGGAAACCACACTCACACACTGATTAACAAAATAGTTTCTGATTATTTTACCTCGCAGTTCTCCTGCACCCTGGGTCTGTCTCAAACATGCTATATTTGCCTAATCGCAAGTGACTAATGAGCTGATCGTGATTATTACTCGTGATCACATTTTTCACAATCAGGTGTTTCTGTAGAAATGCTGTAGTCTCAGCATGGCATACATTCTTTGGTTTCTTAATATGAACAAATCTCCACCCTACACACTATTCGTAACTGTTTTGACTATTTACTATGCAAGTTGTACGTGTTCGAACACCAGAATGCTCTAAACTGCTTTTCCGAGGAAAACATCCACCCATCTATTATCTATACCGCTTATCTCTTGAGGGTCACAAGGATCCCAGGTGACTTTGGGCAAGAAATATCACAGGGATAACACAGAGAGATGAACAACCATTCACAACTATGGGTAATTGAGAGCAGACAGTTGACTTAATCTGTATATCCTTAGAGGAAACCCATACAAACATGTGGAGAACAGGCAAACTCCACACAGAAAGGCCCCAGTCAGCCGGCAGGTTCAAACCCAGAACCTTCTTGCTGTGAGGCAACGGTGCTAACCACGGCACCACCGTACCACCCCAGGAACACATTATCGTTCTTCTTATTCCTCCATTTCTCTGCAACTCAGCAGCATAACCCACTCAGAGGAAAGCACTGTCTGCCCTCTTCCACATTCATGAGCTCACAAATGCTTGTGCTTGACGGGGAGATAAAGTACTCCTGACCACAGATGGATGTGGCGTAGTCGCAGTTTGAACTCATGTCTCCTGACAATACAGCGTACACTTCTTTTGTGCCACCCAGCCGAGAAGGTTCAGTAACTCCAGTAAAAGTTACTGGTTTTCAAAAGTGAAAACTGAATTGGGCTTCATGGAGGATTGATGGACACTGTGTAGACCTTTATGACAAAAGCTGTTACAGTACATCATGGTTACACTAGAGCTTAGACCTTAGACCTTACTCTTGTTTACGTTTATAATTTTGTAACGCGCACACACAGAGACACATGCCGAGATGGATATTGTGAAATAAAGTACTTCCCATTAAAAGCATGGGAGCAGGTCTTGCACATGTCTTGCAGTGTTTTATGCAATAGCCATCAATAGAAGTCTATATGTACTCTACTGTCCTTTAAATGTACACTACATATACTTCTGGTGTATACAGAAGTGCATGTGGATCACTGATTGTGTGTGTGTGTGTGTGTGTGTGTGTGTGTGTGTGTGTGTGTGTGTAGCTTCCCCACATGCCCCACATCAGTGAGTGTCTGATGAAGAGAAGCCTAAAGCCTACAGATCTGCGAGACATGACCCTGGGTCAGCTACAGGTCATCGTCAATGACCTCCACTCACAGATCGAAAGTAAGTGTGCAGTATTTGTTTTTTAACAGACCGTGAATATTTGTGGAAGTAAAACCAATTTCGGGAATAAAAGAAAATCCACTTTAAACCAGTACGACGCTGTGGAAAGTTCTTGAACATGGAACGATCGCTCCCTTAAAACCTATCCATTCACCACATTCGCTTTCCAGTTACACATTTGTCAAAAATGAACGATAACGGATGCGAGTACGTGATAAACGAGTGCGGGTGTACACCTTCTACTCACTCAGTCACTATGAATGATTCAGGCTTGCATGGAAACCAATAACAGTAGTGAAACAGATCAGTAATACTAGAATCACACATGTAAATCTCAAGTAACAGGGTTCATTGACCACCTCCTACTCACACAAACACACACTTACTAGTATAGAGGGGGTTTCATGTCAGGTGTTCCTGACAGCATTCACTCTAATTGATGAGTTACTTTTGCGAAAATACTTTTGGTTGGTCGGTCGTCTACATCTTTTTCCCACCTCTATGAGTGGTTGATGTGGATAGGGTTGAGCCGGTAGAGTTAAGAGCCTTGCCCAACGGCCCAACGGTGGCTGCCGCTGCAGCACTGGGGCTCGAACCCATGACCTTCAACTTAAACTTTGACCCACCTTTTAAAAAAATACCTATAAACTTTTAAAATTTTACACACAAGCAGTTTAATCATTTTCGTGATTCTGTTGAAAACTGTCTTATGTGATAAATAAACACATTAAGGAGAATTATGATGTTTCTAGTTGAGTAATTGTAGTTGCCCTGGACCGTCGGGACTCTAGAGTACAGTTTACTCAGCGTGCACCATCATCATCATATGTGTGTGTGTGTGGGTGGGGAGGGGTTGCCTAATTTTTTTTTGGAATTTCCTCATTACTTGATGTAGAAAAAAAAACTTGTACATGTACACTCGTGTCATCTTTCACTTTTGTTTGTGCAATTACGTTATCGTTAATGTATGCTGTAAAAAAAAAAAAAAAAGTGGAGATCGTTTTACTCATTCTTTCTAGTTAATTCATATGAGCTACTTTGTAGCAATACTAGCACTAATGGTAATAAAATATGTTGTGGTAAATAAAAGTGAACTTCTTATAGTACAGAGAAAAAGTAAAAAAAAAAAAGAATATGGTGCTTTAGGCTTCAAAGAGGAATTCCAATGGCTCAAAATACAAATGCTAAGAAGAAAAGACAAAAGAATCAAATACGGTAGCGATAATAAATAAATGGGATTGCACATGGAATATAAAAGCACGGGATAAAGATTTTTGTAAAGAAAATAAAAGCTTTTTTAAATGTGTTTGCAGTGGCTCTCGCATGTTCAGGAGAGTTATAGCTGCTTTGGTGTTATTTTGTTAACTCTGTGCTTGGCTTTGTGCCGTGTCTCGGAGCAGGTCTGAATGAGGAGCTCGTGCAGTTGCTGCTGATCCGAGATGAGCTTCACATGGAGCAGGACGCCATGCTAGTGGACATTGAAGACCTGACTAGGTGAGGCTTGTTGCATTCATCCTGGTGCTTTTGCTACTACGAGCTGATAAAATGGCTTGTATAACAGAATGATTAAGCAAGAACAGTCCGAGAAGAATCTTTAGTCTTCATCGGTTCAGAGTCTATAGCACTAGTTAAAAGTGGTCATGTAAAGCGCCGCTACGCAACAAAACAACCAACTTCAACTGCCCAGTACTGTTTAAGCCATTCAGTCAGGATAGCAATGAATCTTGGCTGACAGGAGTGAAACCAGTGGTCCTGTGTGTTGAAGATGCTTGTCTGCTCACCACAGTCGCAGAGAGGTTATTTGAGTTATCTTGACCTTCCTGTTAGCTCAAACCAGTCTCTCATCAACAAGGGATTTCTGCCGTCAACTGCGTGATGATGGTTTTTTTTTCACGTTCTGCATAAACGCTATAGACTGCTGTGTGAAAATCCCATGAGATCAGCAGTTTCTGAAATACTCAAACCAGCCTGTCTGGCACCAACAACCATCATCGCATTTTCTCCCCATTCTGTTTGATGTAAACATCAACTGAAGAGCGAGACCTGTATCTGCACGGGTGTGCGCATTGCGCTGCTGCCACGTGATTGGCTGATTGGATAACTGCACTAATGAGCAGGTGTTCCTAATAAATTGGTTCATAGTGCATTTTCTGAAAGCTTGTAACAAAGCCATGTAGTCACACAAGCTAACCTTGAGGAAAAGTTACGTATTGAAGGTCCTGGGTTTTGATCCTGTTGGCTTTGCTGCATGAAGTTTGCATGTTCTCCCCATATCTGAGTGGGTTTCCTCTGGGCGCTCCGGTTTCCTCCCACAGGCCAAAGACATGCAGATTAGGCAAACTGGTTATTCTAAATTGCACATAAATGTGAAGGTGAACGCTTGTTCGTCTCTCTGTGTTAGCCCGGTGAGAGATTGCGACCTGCCCAGGGTGTAACCCACCTCTCGCATGAAGTCAGCTGGGATTGGCTCCAGCTTCCTCATGACCATTAATGCCTAAGTGGTATACATAACGGATGGCTTGATAAAATGTGTGTGCGTCTCTACACAGGCATGCTGAGAGCCAGCAAAAGCACATGGCTGAGAAGACACTTTCCAAATAAGCCCTGCTGTCATCACCCGAAACCTTCCACCATCATGGCTTCAATAAAGAGAAGAGCCACTTTTCTTTTTGCTTCTGTGGATGTACAAATACAAATGACGGAGCACTTCCTGACCGCAGAAAAACTCAAGTGTGTCTCCGATACTGTTCCTGGCTTTCTGTGCAGTGATTGGCCTTGCTTCTTAATAGTCCTTAATTTTAACTTTTTACATTTGCCAGCAAATTATATCTGTCAAATCACCAAAAAAAAAAAATGTATAAAAGATATAGTAAGAAAATTAGTAGGAAGTCAGACTTAAAAAGCTAAAAAGACCTCACTGTATAAAGAAAACTGAAATTAACTGCTGACAATTTTAAGTTGGACAGTATTTTGACCTGTTTTATTCTGCACAAATGGTAGTTTTGAACTGAAACTTTTGATTTGAAGGTGCTAAACGTCTAAAAGGAAACATGCCTGCCTTGTAGTCGAGTCGTAGCTTTGGTAATATGTTCACACTGATCGGTATTCAACATTTTGTGAATGTTGATCCTCTGACACGAGTCATTTTAAATAAGTGTGTTAATATCATTTTCATCCTATTGTATTCAGATTCTTTATTTGAGGGAAGAAATGTTTATGTACAAATATGTAAAATAAAAAATAAAAACTTTGTTTCATATACTGTGGCCTGATGTCTTTTACCATCAAGTCTCAACATTTGCATACAGTGATGTCCAAATTGATTGAGCCTGTGAAGATCCCGGAGGAAATACATCAACTTTGCCTCTTGTACAATCAAAAGTCTGTGTTTATCCTCCGGATTATGGTGCAAGACATTTTTCACATCCATTGTAACGCGTACAAGGATTAAAATATGCCAAGAGGTCAGAGGACCTTAAAGGTCTACCGAGTAGGATTTAGGAGGATCTATTAGCAGAAATGGAATAGAAGTATGTTCTCATCAGCGTATGATTACTTGTAATTATGAATCACTGTTTTTGTAAGCTTACAATGCGCCCTTTATGTCCATATAGGAGCGTCTACGGAGTCGCCATGTTGCGCCGCTACAGTAGTCCAGAACGGACTAACCTCTAGAGAGCACCTTCCGTGTTTCGTGTTTTTACAAGTGGCAGCGCGAATCCAGAACGAAGCAGCGGAAGGACGACCGAGAAGAAGAAAGGAAGAAGAAAGAAGAAGAAACTACAAGTTTGAGAAACCAGAGTTTGAAAAATGGAGGATCGTGCTTACTATTTAGCACGGAAAAAACAAGGGATTGGGAATGTAAGTATTAGAATTGCGCTATGGGTACCTGACGGCCAGCGTACATTTAACACACACTTAGAAAGGGAGGGGTAAGGGAGGGGCGTTCAGGTGGTTGCAATCATAGTGGACATTTAAAGAGCTGAAATGGAAATGATGAATTTTTTCCCCTCTTTAACAATGTAATTCTGAGTGAAAGTGACTCACTCTTTTTGCTTGATTAAAGATGGCTTCATGTGGTGATGGAGATATTGATTAATGTTTTCCCCACCCACACATGTATAGTGTCATAGTCAAAAGCAGAAACGTTGAGCGGTCAGGCATTCATAGCTTTTTTTTATTGGCAGATTACAGTAAAAACTGCATTTGGACAATTAAGCAATTGATATTAATAAACACTGCAGTGACTCAAACGAAGGTTAAAAGGTTAAATATTTCTCATTCACCTCTTTCGGCGCATTTACAAATAGTTATGAGCTGTTTTTCACTGAAAAACATTTGTATTCTCATTAGATAGATCGATCGATCGATCGATAGAATACGCCCATCTGTGCTGTAGAGACGTGCATCAGCACAGGGATCCCAACAAACAAGTCACAGAAGCAGGTGGTCAAAAAAAAGAAACAAAATCAGAAACGCGTTAAACATACTTGGCTGCGTGCAATGTATTCATAATCAACCTCTGGGTAAAAACACTAACTCCCCTATATAAATGATAAATATATATAAACTAGAAACTAGTCAGTAATGTCAGTCACAGAGGAAATGTGCAAAAATGTCGGAAATTTTATATCATTACTTTTTTGTGTTAATTTAGCTTGTGATTCCTTTTCATCATTAATGTCCTTTACAGCTCAAACGAATGCGGTGAGTCCGACCTCTACAGAGCTCATACAAGCTTTTGCATGGCTTGTTTTCAGTTCCCTATACAGGCTCCCATCTGTTTTTCGAATGCATTGTGAATTGAATAAGCAATGGGAGATTGACTTGGCAAGTCCAAAACTTTCCACTTTTCTATGCTGACAAGTTCCTTGGTTGTTTTGATGTTTTGATGAGATTTTTCTGCACACTCAAGAGGTCTCTGTGTGGCTCTGCTTGAACATCTCACAGATTAGGTAATGCTTTGTATACTTTCTCCAACGTTCCCATGACATTGACAAAAACTTCTACAGTAAGCTGTGGTAGCTCATCGACAGGGACAGATGAGGCAGAGCCCCACCATTTATAGCAGCTGTTATTATAGTAACATGACAAGTATGACAAATATTAAGAGTCATAAACTCCATACATTTTAAATTACTCTGAAATACTAATTCTCGCTTTTTCTTGAGTGCCGATTTTAAAAAGTGAAGCCTTTTAAGACAAGTTATTACACCTAGTGGTCAAAAATGAGAACGGCAACAAGCACTAAAAGAGGCATTGGGGACCGATTCCGTCTGCCCCAGGATTGCGCTATGAACAATTGCAATGCAGGAGGAGCAGTTGGCAAGGTGGTTAATGACAGGGTTGCCAGATTGGGTCATTTTTAAATAATTCTCTTCTGTCTCTTTACTGCAAAGGGTGGTAGAGGGAAAGGGGGATTATAGAGTGGATAATGTCCGTACATCGGAAATACGTGAAAAATACTTGCTTGCCTGTGGAAAGGCTGGGAAAAAAGAGGATGTCTCCCTTTTCCAATTCTCAACTTATTTTGGGCTAGTTTCAGGTTTTTGGAGATGTAGTTAGGCTGGAAATTTTGCTGAAACCTGTAAACCCTGGTTATATCACCACAAACATTTACACAAAAGTATGTCTAAAACCCCTTCCAAATGAGCTGCTAAACTTTAACTTGACAACCGTGTTGTCACGCTCGACTTATTACTCTAGCCCAAAGCGTAAGCTCATTGTGATCGCCTCTGGACTTTGTTTTCGCCCGAGTTAGAATGGCTTTTCTATAACCAGAGCCTCTTGCACAAACTTTACAGGTATTCTAGTAAAAAAGAGTGTTAAGTGTGTTAAAAAGAAACTGGAGTAGGAGCATCAGAGTTTTAAGCTGCTTGTAACAAACTGAAGTTATCAACTGCTCAGTGATGGACTTAAAGGTATCCAAGAAAAAACATCCAAAAGCATCTTTATGGTGCGTGTGTGGTACCATCCACAGTTAGCACATGGTGATCTGTAGGCTATCCATGCAAAGCCATCCTCGGCAGCAGCAAGTGATCTTCTAGGATCCATCCATCAGTATGGATCAGGCGGCTCTGGAAGGCAGAAAGAGTCGGGATCTCTGTACTGCATTTGTACAGTACAAATAAACAAACTGTACTCTGTATTTGTACAGTTTTAGACTGCTAAATATAAATGAGCTGACAAACGATTCTGTACTAAAGTAATAAACTGCTTAAACAGTGCCTCCATGCTCTGCAAGTTATTGATGTTTTGAGTTGCTTTTGGGGTTTTCCCATTTCAGCACTGGTGATTTTTGCCTCAGCTGACCTCGTCTGTGCTCAGACTCGTTGACAACAGTGGTCTCCTTTGACAATATATAAATAAATAGTTGGTGATTTTAATACCAGTTCTCTGTGCAGTGACACCTCCCCACAAGTTATTAATACTTCATATATAAATACATCAAATTTAATGCAGCAACAATTTTTCAAACATGAAGCAAATACGAAACTTTAAATAACTTTTGTTGTAGAGGTCAGAGTGTATGTTTACTGATTCTAAACTCACTGTAAACTTTGAGCAAAACTACCTGCTGTTGAATTTGATATCACATGAGAAAATATTGCTATTATTAATGAATTGGTACCACAGAAATTATTGTTTTAATAATAATAATAATTATTATGATTATTATTATTATTATTATCCAAATTTTATTATCATAATAATTACTGCTATTCATATTAGTCATAGTAGAAGAAGAAGGAGGAGGAGGAGCTAAAGAAGAAAATAAAGAAGGAGAAGTAGTGGGAGAAGGAGGAGTAGTAAGAGGAGGGGACTACTAGTAGGAGGAGGAGAAGGGCGGAGTAATAGGCAGAGGAGAAGTATTAGGAGGGTAATAGGAGGAGAAGTGGGAGGAGAAAGAGGAGTAGTGGAGGAAAGGGAGAAAGAGGATAAGTAAGATGAGAAGAATGAGGAGGAGAATTAGGAGGAGGAGGAGGCAGAGTTGTAGTAACAATAGTAGGAGGAAGAGGAAGAGTAATATAGAGAGAAGGAGGATCAGTGATAAAAGGAGGAGAAGGAGGAGTAATAGGAAAAGGAGGAGAAGTAGATGAGGAGGAGGAGGAGTAGCAGAAGGGGACTAGTAGAGGAAGGAGAAGGGATGAACTGGAGGAAGAGGAGGAGGAGGAAGAGTAGTTGTAGGAGTAGAAGGAGGAGTAATAGCAGGAGGAGGAGGAGTGATTGGAGCAGTAGTAGATTTAAGAGAAGTAATAGCAGGATCAGGAGGCGTGTTTATATAAATACTACTTCTATAGTGCTTTTCCCTTTCAGGCAGAAATAGAACATTGGATTTACATGGCTGAAAACTATACTGTTATATAAAATACATTTCCTTCAGGCTACTCCCGTTAGGGGTCGCCACAGCGGAGCCGCTTGTGTCCGCATGTCTGACTTGGCTAAGTTTTCAGGCCGGAAAACTCTTCTGTTCCATAAGATGTATATATTTTTTTAAACGTGATTATTAAAAGTGAAGTTTCTAAACTGGAAATTCCACAATCCTATTCGAGTGCTTCTTTGGATCTATCTTTGGCTAAAAGACTGTCACCGTTTCTGTACAGTAAATCCCCTCTTCATGATTCTCGGTATCTCTAATCCCATGAACGACAGCGAAAGATTTACCTCACCGTGTGAAAATCTTAGCAGTCGAGTACACAGCTACTATCTCTTAGTCACACGTATAGTGAGCTCTTCATTTGTTAACGAGCCGAGAG
This sequence comes from Notoglanidium macrostoma, assembly GCA_030068235.1. Classification (NCBI taxonomy): domain Eukaryota; kingdom Metazoa; phylum Chordata; class Actinopteri; order Siluriformes; family Auchenoglanididae; genus Notoglanidium; species Notoglanidium macrostoma. The sequence continues at coordinate 4,756,009 of JAQQZR010000018.1, read as the reverse complement.
TAAAATTAATTGTGGTTTAGAGAACTGAGTCATGTCTCAATTTGAGGAACTTCACTAACCACAGGCATGTAGCATTATCCGTATCTGAAACTGACATTTGGGTGAATTGTCATTACTCTCTGATTGAATGTCAACATTTACGAGCAGTTAAGGAATAAGAGATGAGCTCAGGGTCTTTACAGTGATGAAAAGTGACAGTAGCACGAACATCCTGAAATGACTTGGCCTGCCTTGAATCGCATTGTCCTTGTAGCAGGGAAGTGTCCAACCCTTAGCTAAATGTGTAATAAAAGTACCTTGTTTTCATCCCATTATGTGAAATGTATTTATTTAAGATGCCTCATACTTCAGAGTCCCACCGCAGTTCTCTGGTAGTCCTGGGGGTTCGAGCTTACCGCTCTTCCTGTGTTCATTTAACAACAGCCATTAGCTGAACAGTCTATGCTTAGGCAATGGGAGAAAATCTGCATGAATTACCTGAAACTCTATCCAAATTCCCAGTCATGTGAAGCCTCGCAGCCTGGAATTCTTCTGCACTGAAATTATTCGATTGCTTTATTTCCCTGTCGATTCTGTTGCACAACTTCCAAAAAGAAATGTCACTTTCAGAATTATTCAGCAAACTTATCTGGCCGCCACCTGGATCAAATAAGCTATGAGTGTGATCTAATAAAAAGTTCCCTGTGTTGCATAACCTGTTTGAAAGTACAGCGGAAAAAACAAGAGAACAAGTGAAGAACAAAAGATGAATTGGGATGCAAAGCTTTTGCTGTCATTTTTACTTGCTTTAAATAAGAAGTTAGTAGAAGAGAGTTATTCTTGTGTTGTGTGTCAGAGGATTTTGCACTAAGCTGAGCAGCGGTTGAGACTTTCTTACAACTTTTTTACCAAAAATCATGAATTTGTGCAGATGATCAGTTTGATCGATAAGGTAATTTTAAGTTTAAAAAAAAAAAAAAAAGCAAAGTAGCATTGAATAAATCAATTATAAATGTAAACAGGCACTTTAAATTCCATCAGTTACAAAATTTCAAATTCAGAAGCAAAGTTTGAATTTTGAAATTTTTTTCATATAGCATTACTGAATTCCCGATTAGTTTTTTAATTAGTTATTATTATTATTATTATTATTATTATTTAACTTTAAGAGAGAAAAAAGAGAGAGGTTGCTATAATAATGAAAATGAGAATTGAAACTCACTAGTCTGGCAGATGTTCCACAACATTCAATGTGACCATAAATGGTAAAACGTGTGACATACAGATCATTAATAAAATACAAATTGTAATTACTGGCAAATTGCTGTTGTAAATGGCAAATACAAGCCTTTAGGATGTGCTCTTGGGTAATTAATCGATTTTGGGGTAAGTCAGCTTCAGACTTCTCTACATCACAACACCCTGTCGTAGAACAAGCCTGGTCTTGATTTGTTCCTTATTTAAAGGCTATATTAACCTATATAGCTTTATTTTATTTATAACTTATTATAGAGAAGTCCATCATGAGGCGTGCAGCAAAAAAAAAAAAAAGAAAAAAAAAAGCACTGACTAATGAAAAACACAATAATAATAATAATAATCATTATTATTATTATTATTATTATACGTGTCAAGGTGTAGCAAAAATTTGATCATAGTTATCCTGACAATTAATACAATTCCGTATGTGATTATTTTATACTTTAAATTAACAAATTCCATTTCAGCTAAAGTAGGGGAAGAAAGAAAAAATACATTTTAAATAATTGTATCTAAAATTAACACGTACAATTCAGCCTAGTGAAATTCTATTTGCTTTGTGTTCAACATTATCACATCATTAATGGCCATAGTGCTGACAAATAAGCTTCTGCAGAAAAGTAATATAGTAAATTCTTAAAAAAAAAAAAAAACTAAAAAAAAAATGAAAAACTATATGAATCTAGTTTTTCTGGAACAATTTAGTCACATCATCGACGCTGTGCATTTATGATCACTTGACATGACCACGAACATGAAATGAAACTACATTTTCTAGCCAGTGTGGTTACATTCATAGCTTTTGTAATGACAAAAAGCTTACATGGCAACATTTTTTTAAAATATCGTATCATATTTAACATGCTATTTTAAAGTACCATTATTGCACTGGTTACAGTCTAGCAGTAGTTTACGATTGCTGGTAAACTTGTGTTAATTATTACTGAGAAACTATTTTCTTATTAAACACAATTTACATGAATAGATTCATATCATTCATATTACCTTTGTATTTATTAAAATGTCTAATTCTTTTAAATCCAACCACTTGAATGTCGCGTCCTTACCAAGAATGTACAGTGGCCATCAGGTGCCAATAGCGTTTTTTACATTCACACTCCCTTGCTTTGTCCAATCTAAATAATAAGTATGAACCTCCAATTTGCATAATTTTCTCGACCTTGTTAGCCAGCACCAGCAATCACTGAATCCTCTTCTTTCTTCTGCCTTCTTCTTTATCGTTTTTCCTCGTGCTTCCTTCTGGCTTCATGCCACTTGTAAAAACGTGGAAGGCGCTCTCTAGAGGTGTGTCCGTTCTGGGCTACAGTAGCGGCGCAACATGGCAGCTCCGTAAAGTGGACCTGCACCCTATGTAGATATAGGGCTCATTCTAAGATTACGAGAACACACAACAATTCGTAGTCACAAGTAATTACACACGAATGAAAACATACTTATGAATTCCATAAGTATATTATGGAATATATACTCTGTTTCTGCTAACAGATTCCCTCAAAATCCTACATAGTGGACCTTTAAAAATCTGTCATTTTAAACTGACCATTTTTATAAAGACAAAGTTAGTTGATCATCACAATTGGATCATTATATAATGATTAACTCATTAATTACCATTTGCAACAATTATTACATTTTAGGCTAATACATATTGCTGTTTAAGAATTCTGCTAGTGTTTATTTTACACATTGAGCTGTTACATGTCAAACACACGTGACATCAGTTCCCCAGCAAAACTAGGAAAATGACGTAAGTGTAATTAAATATTTGATCAAAGTATTAACTGTTACAACTTTTGAGTTTCACAGGTTAGGCACTTCTTACAAAGTACCTAGGCTATATGTTTGTGCTTTCGGTGCTCGCGCTCATGTTACAGAGAAATCAAAGTCTTAAAGTCATCACTAATGACTAATTTTTGAAACGTAAAAATTAAAAAAAAAAAGATTAATCAGCTATGACCCAAGCATGCTGACATGAGTTCTTCAGCTAACGGTGGCTCTGAGGGGATGAGTGAAAACGCGCTCGCGGGGTTAAGGCTCCAATTTCACGCACTGGCCATTGGCGTATCCCCGAGACTCGGTGCATGAGCGTGTGCGTGCTTGGCCTCTTCGCGCTCTCAAAGCCGCTGTCCACACTGTGAAAGGGAAAATCCCGACAGCCCTCCAAGGCTGGATGGCTATAAAACACCGCGGACACTTCACTTCATCAAACTACTGCGAAGTGTTACAGCTCCACACTACTGCTCCGACTTTACACTGCTGAACATCATGTACGGTGAGTAGCCGAACCTCTGGTCCACTCAGCATCCAGCAGCGTCTCTACGCACAGCTGACTAGGAATCAGGACCGTTCTCTCGTTTCGGTTTGTTTTCCCCGTTTTAGGCATCAAGTGTAATTCTTATACCTGCTTTATATTACAGGATATGTATTATTCAGATCAGACTTTATACGAAGGGTTTTAAATGATCCGATATTTACGAAACAGTTTTGTGCTCCCATTCCGTCCTCTTGTTTACATTCACACGTGCACGCGCACCTGCAATCAGAGCCCCCCAAACATGGAAAGGAATTCTGCCTCTCCGTTTTATTTCTTTTTTTTTATATGATATAGGTTTTATAGGGTTAAACCAGATTTAAGGATATTAGTTTACTACAAACACAAATGCCCAACAATGTGAAAATTGATCTGGACCTTTGTGATTTTTTTTTTAGTTCTATATTATTATTACTACCCCATATGTCTAAAAATCTACAGCTAAAAATAAGAAAAGGCTGTACAACCGTCATGATGCGCGTCTTAATTACACTCGCACGTGCACCTCTCATCGGGAGAATCCCCGAGGACTTTTGTATGTCTGTTTACAAGAATTTTGTCTGTGCCATTACCTTTCTCCGCGTTACTCTGTATTAATAACTCCTTTGTATGTGCTTTATTCAGGCTCTGCTGCTGTGTATGTGCTGATTCTTGCGCTCGTGAGCGGCGCTGCCGTGGCCAGCCCAGTGCGCGCGACCAGAAGCGTCCAAAACTGCACCACGAGCGCCAGAGACCTGCTCACCACTCTCAAGCGCGTGCTCGATAAAGTAAGTAACAAAACAAATCAATAAGCCTAAATAGTCAGCGTGAATAGACTGGATGGCAGAAAAGGGCATGCTGGATAATGTTTGTATACAATTATAAAACATCAAGTGATCTTAAGTCAAGATAATTTTAAATAAGCCTCAGAGATAGTCCATCCTTGATTAATATTCATAACCAAACACACTTTATTAAATAAGGAACAATACACAGGGGGCGTACTGTTACAGGAAAATAAGGGGCAATTCCTATGATACATTCCAAAAAGTTTTATTCTATATTTTTTTAATCTATTTAAAGACTTTTTAAATTTAACTTCTTATGTCATACCTTTTATAGTTACATTTAAGGCTGAACAATTTAGGTCCTTTACTCACCTACGTTATAACAGCTAAACAGCTCCATCACAGCCTCTCTTTTTCTCTCTTAAATTTTATAAAAGTAGGAAAAAAGCAGATAGTGTTCTTAAGAAACCCTGTGTCCTGAAGTCTTTCCTGTGTCAGAAAAGTTTCATCTTTACCTCTGACACTGGAGACGACTTCCAAAATGTTATATAAACGTCTCCATACCATCGAGTAGACCCGTTTATGTGAAGGAGCGCATTGATCTAAACCTGTGATTTGGAGCCGGAACTACTGTCCAAGCCTCTGTTAGGAAATAGAAAATGAATTAATCAACACCTGTTGACCAATCAGATTGGAGAATTCAACTGCGCTGTGGTGGAAAATTCATTAGAGGACACTAAAAATTTTATATATATATGTATATGTATGTACAATATGTATGTGTATGTGTGTGTGTGTACAAAGAATGGAGAAGCGTTTTTATGTAGGCTAGGCTAACATGTTTCATTTCCAAACCTGAGCAGAAATGTACTGACTCATTCCAAACCCGAGCTCAAATAATTTTAAATGGCAGCCTACTAACCTCATTGCTGTGCTAACATCCGAATATAAAGAGTTGGGGAAAGAAGTTGAGGTCAAAAACGAACTTTCCCCATGAAGAGTTTATGAAAAGTTTTGTCTTTTTTAAACTAAGGCAAGGTTTATTTGTTGCTTCTAAAGAAAAAACGCTGTATTGATCCAGGCTTGTTTTGGTGATGAGTCGCTTGGGCTTATTAAAAAAAGCTGTAGTCCCAAATTACGCACTAGCACACTAAATAGTGTGTCATTTAAACAAAAAACAAAAAAAAGTACACCACACCAGTTGTTGCCTCACAGAGAGGAAGGATTACTATTTAGAATGGTTTGGTACGCAGGTGGGCGTCTCTCACGCAATATGTTAATTAGAGCCATGAGCCAATCGCAGTAGGTCATTTAGCTTGCTTTCACCTGCCCTTTAAATGCGTCACGTGACATACATTTGCCGTTGCATGTCACGTGATGCATAAACGCTGTGACTTTCTATTTTTTTTTTTTTTTTTTTTTTAGGTTTTTCTAGTTACTGATAGACTTAGTGCCTGAAATAAGACCTTTGTAGATTAAAGAACCTCCAAAATATTCAGAAGTTTTATATTGTAGCCTTTTCAACCAAATTGGTTGTTTCACAATGAACTGAATTACGGTTAGCCCAGGTGAACATTGACCAGCATGTCAAGAAATGAAATTTAAACTAGAAAAATTCCTTCAGACTTGCTTTACAAAATAAATCCCACTAGACAGACACTTCTGAGGACCATGAGTGAATTTGAAAGATTAATATGCAAATCATTTAGGGTGAATTTTGCCTTTAAGTTGGCAGAGTATAACGTAATCAAGTACAGTACTTTGTTTTAAGGTTAAAACAAGTCCACGCTGTTTGTTAATAAAATTTTGTATAATCTCACACAGCCAGAAAAGATGGGATCCAATACACTGTTCCATGGATTCAACTGCACTGACCTGGGAGCAGTGGTGAACCCAAACACACAGACAGCGAGTGTGTGTCAGCCCATTCAGGTAGGAATAATCCTGATGACCACCTGATAGGAAAGAAACACTCCTACAGGCTGAAGTGATCTCATTTAAGTTTTCTTCTTTTTTCAGTCACCACGTATTCCTGTGCAGGTGTTATGCTTCTTTAATGTTTTTACTTCACTTTGATTAATCCCATTGTGTACTCATGTGCATTGTCTTACAGGACGTAAAATGCTCAGATCAAAAAACGTCTCCTTTCAGCAAGGTAAGAGTCAAACCAAGAACATGCTTTTTACTAATAACATTCTTTTCTTCATGGTAGGATTTAAAAATAAATCCATTCCAATGCAAGTAGCAGCCATTCCATAGGTTCCTAGAACTCTTTAGAGAACAATCATCCCTGCATCTGAAAAATCATCTCCATTGAAAATAAATGTTTATGATATAGCTGATGTAATCTCATTCTCTTGTCGCTCTTCAGACTGAGTGCTTGCAGAACATCGCCAAAGACCTGGACTATCATCGATCCATGCTCACTGAATATGTGCGAACTCTGGATCAGAAGTCGAACTCGGAGTCTATCGAAGAGCTCAACTCCATTACAGACTCGATACGTAATCTTCAGCAGGTAAGACAAGTGTGCAGCTCATCTCTTACAGGATAAGATCAGACCTTTGAGGAATCATGATCTATATGCTTATCAAAGTTTTAATAGTTTGCAAATTGCAATTCGAATTACATTTAGCAGAGGGCGCTAAAAGTTACAAACCTCTTCTTTACTTATTTAATATATATATATTTTACATTTGCTATTTACAGAGCCAAAAATGTATACCGATTTAAGAAACAAAGAGAATTTGTTAGAGCAGTGGTTCTCAAAGTTGGCTCATAGGACCCCCAGGGGTCCGCGCGGCATAGCCAGGGGGTCCATGATTTGTTTTGTTTTTTGATTTTGTTACAGTGGTGTAAATCACAATGTTACACTATGACATTTATTATATTTACGGGTCCAAGCACTAAAGTCACCTCAGACCTAATGTGGTCTATCAGTGGAAATCTAATTGAAAATTTTAAAGTAATTTTCATGAAATAAATCTGTACTGAAGGGTCTTACCAAGGTGGAATTTATTTTACACTTAAAGAGCTACCTGGCTACAATAAGGTTGAGAACCTCTGTGTTAGAGGTCATACAGAAAGTTTTAAGGAAATGTAAAAGGGGTGAATACTTATGCAAGGTTATCTATCTAGCTATCTATAAATAAATTAACAAATAAATAAATAAATTAGGTTTTTTATTATGTATAATGTTTTTTTTACACACCAGGGCTGCGAGTTGCTGCCCAAACTAGAGTCTTCCACAGATGTAAGTTTTTTTTCCTCACTTCTTTGTAGAGAATATCATTTACATGTCACACAATCTTTAACTTTCATTCATGTTCATTCTGTAAATCTTAGAAGTCGGGTCCCACTGACACTTTCGAAGCTCGTAAGGACCTGTGCAAACAGCTGAAGGGCTTCCAAGTGCGCACCATCACCATCAACCGAGCGCTCGGATACGTCTGCGCCGGGGAGTATAAGGAATGATCCTGCACTTCCACTACAATCATCATCACCACCATCATAATCAACATCTTTTAAAATCTTTTATTGTTATTTATTTAAAATTGTGTAAAAGTAGCACTACTACTTTGCAAACACCCCACAACCTTTATTTATTTCATCTATGTGACAAACGTATAAGCTAGCTACATCTAGGTGGTTGTCTACTACGACCTTGTGGTGTTTTTATATAGTTGTTTGTTCTGACTTATTTATATTTATTTCATCAAAAAACTATTTATTTGTACTGGTGAACATGGTACTGTTTTATTTATTACACCTATTTATATTAAAGTCTTTTCAAATAATTTGATACATGCAAGCTTTGTGTGTGTGTGTGTGTGTGTGTGTGTGTGTGATTACAGCTAAGCCTAAAATACAATCATTTCCCCAATGTCAGAAAAATAATCACAAAGCACAATCAAGTAAATGAAAGTCGCAGAACTACTCGTGTTTTAACAGTCGTATGTTTATTCAGTCATTTGTGTTTGATAGAGCAATATCTAAATCCAAAACTAAAGGAAGCTGAAAGATGAGAAACTGAATTTTACAGACTTTGGAATTTTAAGGTGGGCAAACAAATGAGTTATATTTTGTTTACACAGACGATAAAACATAAAAACGTAAAAAAACAACAACAACCAAACAAAAAAAAAAAAACGTATCTATATTGACCTTCTGGAAGTTGAAAACTTTATGGCTCAAGGTCTTAAAATCACAGCATTGTCAGATAAAACCTTATCATTCTACGGTCTTAAAATATAACAGTCAAAGGATTCATGTACACTGCTATCGTATTAACGCTAATCAGCCGACCTGGGAACTAAAAAAAAGGGAAGATCAGATTCGGAATCTCCAGTGTCAGTGGAACAGTCAGAAGCTGTAACTTTTCAGACACTGGAAAGCATTAAGGATGCAGTTTGTCTGGTTATAACCAAAGTGATAGCAGGAACTAATGTTCCAAAGGATTACTGCGGAATATGAAGAATAAAATGCTTTGGGATGTGCTGTTATAGGAAAATAATGGACTTCTTAGTGGTAAGAGTAAATCACAGCACCCTGTCGTTCCTTATTTTCTGACGACCTTCCGGTTGTTATGTTCCTTGCATGTAAACTGAAAACCTCCGAACTGCTGCGTATGTAGATTCCCAAAATCCCATCAGCTTGATCCTAAACTCACCCTGTGATTAGTACTATTTTATCTTAACTAAACTTTGGGATTTGCCTTAAATTTGCAGGGAATTAGACAGCTGTGGTACAATGCTAACCTGTGCAGTGTGTTCAAAATGGTGCTCTATGGTTTTATTTACTATATCTAGTATTATTTACTTCACTCAATATCTAATTATCAGCATTAATTAATTACCCCAAAGATGAAACACTCCTGTGCAAAAAGAATGAGGCAAACAATACTGCGAAACATTAAGCTTTTATGGTCGCAACAAAAATCACTGGGTAGAAAATGAACAAGAAGTAAAAAAAATAAATAAATAAAGGCACTCCTGAGACGTCGGCCTTCTTTTGCTCGTTGCTGAAACTGTCGGGGGGAAAAAGCTGGAAACAGGGAAGTTCACTTACATAGTCTTCTGGTATGCAAAGAGAAAATCATGTTTAAATGATATAAAATTGAAACTAACGTGTCCGGGTGTTGGAAAAAACTTTCCCAAATCTCTTCTGCTTGAAGACTTTAACATCGAGTGGAACAACACCGACTCGTCTTTCTGTAAAAATCCGTCTGCAAGTTCACCCACAAGACTTCAACGTTTAAAGGAGATAAAAGGAAAAGCTGCATCACATCTATTTCCTTTATCTATTTGTTTCATTCTTGCTTATTTTCCTGACTGATGATTTGCTGTTGAGACCATTAAAAGCTTCATGATTTGCAATATTGGGTTTACCTCATTTCTTTTGCCCAGGAGTGTAGATGAAGTGCTACTTTTTAGGCTGAACGAGTGCTATTTCCTAAAAAATAAAAAATAAAAAACCGGTGAAGACGGCAGCAGCAGCCGCAATTACACGTGCGAGTGCCATGATTACGTTATGATTTTTATCTCCACGTGTTGCATGTAACTGAAAGCTGTACTGCAGCTACCGTGAGTGAAACTAATGTTAACCGACGTCTGTTAACAACTAAATAGCTTGTTAGTCGTATAGTTAATATCATTATTAGCGTTGTGGCTATTTAATTTGTTCCCTCGAAGTCATAGCTAGTTCTCCTGCTAGGTTTCTTGGCAGAACAGAACACATACAGGGAATTCAACATACAGGTAGCTACTAATATAAGGAATAATATGTACTGTATAATCAATACTTTACAGTACAATTAGTCCATTTTGAGAGCGTCACTGGCTTTTAAATGTCCTTCTGGTTCCCTTTTGTGTGAGGATGCTGAGAATGGATTTCCTGGAATGACTCTACACTGAGATGATAATTCTTGGTATAGTAACTTTGAGTTTTATAAAGAAAAAACATATTATTATTGTTGTTATTATTGAGTTTCACATTTTCTTCCCGTCTCTGTGTGGGTTTCCTCCAGGTTCTCTGGTTTCCTCCCATCACCTGAAAACACGCCAGTGGGTGGACTGGCTTTGTTAAGCCGCCCCTAGGTGTGAGTGCATGTGTAAATGTGTCTGTGATGCCCTGCAATGAACTGGCGTCCCGTCTGCTCCGTATTCCCGCTTCACACCCAGAGTTCATCAGTAGAGTCTCCATGGTCACCACGACCCTGACCAGGATAAAGCAATGAATGAACGAATTATAAACCCTAATATAGAGACGTACGTTCTACCACCTTTGTAAAAAACCAAAAAAAAACCGAGTGTGATGAAATCTGATCTGCGATTCTCCTCATCTGAGATCCAGATGACATCAGACTGCACAGCAGTAACCACTCTATGGACTCTATTTTACATCGAACAAAAAAACAGAATAAGGAAAAGAATGAAAATATACACTGGCAAATTTATACACAGATCTAAAAATACACAGATGCTATTTACAGTACATAGAAATAACTTGGGGGAAAAAATCGGTAAAACTTTCTGTGAAGGTCGCATCACTGATAAACGACGGAAACATTCATACCATGGTATGATGCATTTTTGAGGCAGCATACATATTGTTATGCTTATTTATGAAAACGCATTACGCTTTATAGCTACCTTTATTCTACATTATGAATTGTTAACATAATTAATCATAGGTTCATAATACATTATTTCACCGAGCCCAACTTAACGATGGTATGATGTGCTTTATACAACAGTTAGTTCCGATCCACTAATTTGATTGGTCGAACGGTGTGCCAAAAGTTTTGTGATGACAGCACTCAGACGTTTCACTCTGTGTGTGTGTGTGTGTGTGTGTGTGTGTGTGTGTGTGTGTGTGTGTGTGTCAGTCTGCTCATCCATGTAATAATTCCACTTCCTAGTTCGAAACAGTTACTAAGTTAGTGTTGGTGACATCATCAGTGGACAACTTTTAACTTAAAACATGAAGAAAAAGGCTCACCAATATTACTTTCACCTTTAAAGGGAATTAATAAAATCGACGTGTGCTAGCCAGCCAGCTAACCGACGTGCTATAAAGTGAGTGCGGCTTCTTCGGGATGTGTTTCCTTCCACCGAGCAGAAAAAAACATGACGTTTGTCCATAATGAATCCAACTGAGAACTGTTGTATAAAAGCAAGATTGTGCTGTTGTACATTTACCAACAAATGCATTATAAATAATGCTATAAACTGGAATGCCATTGTCATTCATAATTATAACGATTTGTGTAATGCCATAAAGCCTTCATAGAAAGTTTTACAAAATTGTCTATAAGCTACCAGCGCTTCTTTTGCTGCCCGACTAAAAAAAAATAATAATAATACACCAAATGTTATACACAGTGAACAAAAATTGGTCCAAATGCTCAAAAAAACCGGGTAAACATGATTAAGCGTTCCTCTGAGTTAACACAATGTTCGGAGTGGTTGGAATAAAGCTACATAGAAAACATGATAGAAAAATGAAATGTAAAAACGAAAAATCTAACTGAACAAAACATACACAGTCAAGTACACAGGGATACAGAACCTATACACTCAAGTAGTTACAGAGCCCAGCTCCCGTGGTGTATCTGCAGCACCATATTATTATTGTTGTGTACTTGCCTTCATCTGTGCTTCAGAAGAGAATGAATGTAACTGGCCTGCACTTTCCCTTTCACAAACACCACATAGCTTTCCACAAACAGCTGTCAATATGAACCTGTGAACAATTTTGGATTACTTCCAAAACAAAAGGAATAATTTTGAACTATGACAGCCCCTGAGAGATACACTTGTAAAGCTGAAGGCTCCAGAATGCAGGACTGAGATGATCTACACAGTCCAGAAGTACATCCAGCCATGAAAAGGGTCTGGACTTATTTAGGGGAATCACTGTGCTGCATATCTGAGGGAAGAGAGACAAAAACAGTATAGTACTCACATACACAAGGAAAACGTATACGCATACGCCGTCATTTCCCATTCAAATAAAAGCTCCGTGAAAATATCAGCTGGAGAGCTTATATTGGGTTTGCCTCATTCTTTTTGCCCAGGCGTGTATGATGTAAGACATGGCATATTCTTTTTTTGGACGTGTTGAATGAAAGCAGGATATGCGTGGCGGTCATTCTGCATGTGCATAATTTAAAGTTGGCTTTATGTGCCATTTATATGGCATTCTTCTTCAAACTGATATTGAGCTGGATGGTTATCGTACCATCCAGTTTTTTCACATCCGGCATCTAATGTGTGCGTACATACTGCATATTGTATACGAGTGAGAGGCTAGGGTCGAACAGTGGAATATCAGTCATGTACACGCTCACCTTCCAGTCTGTCGATGACCTCTCTGGGCAAATCTTCCTGGCTCAGTACGGTGTAGAGCTGCATGACTCCGGCCTCTCCCTTAGACTGCCGACTCCTCCACAGATCCAGCATGTGGAAATTCATCATGATCAGGCTCCCCTTAGCTTTCATCTCGATCTCATCCACGTCTTGCTTGGTCAGGCCCAGGGAGGCGATGGCCACACATTTCCACTCCTTTCCCATGCATTTGGCCACCTGCATCAGCTGCTTATCGCTCATGTCTGCCTCTTTCGGTCTCACACCGTCTGGGTGGGGAAAAAAAGAGGTCAAGCGTTTCATGCAAAAGTCAAAGAAAAAGAAAAGGACTATAAATGCAAAAACATCATCTTGTTCAGCTCTACAATGTCAAGGATTAAATCATCACCTGGCTCATCACCCCAGCGACCTCTCTTACAGGTCAGCTCCACGTCCGACATGCTGGAGTTTCGCTTCCGACCTTTCATGAAAATGCCAAAAAGACGTCATTCCGTTCTCACTCACACGTCTATTAGTTACTCTGCAGTGCTCTACCTTTGCTATACTATACCTACATTTAATAGTGCAGTGACCTCATATGTGATTTCAGTTGTTCAGTTGTATCTCTGAATGCAACTGTCTGAAAGGTGCTGAACATGGCCCAGAGGCGTCAGATTGACAAGCTCACTCAGTACCATCTATACTTACTGCATGATCGGCTTCGGGGTTTTTCAACAGGATTCTCCACACAGTCTCCTACAACAGAATGCTTGGCTTAGGTAGTTCACAAAAACATGAAATGGCATACATCAAAGATCAGTAAATATTATATCCTGGCTAGCTGCAGCACTGCACAGTTTAGAGTTTCTGTCAACAATGAGATTTTTATGCTATGAACATGCCACTCACAGAAAATCATCAGTACTGAATCATGACACTCATATAGGGGCAGAGAGGAATTACACGTAAAATACAGGTATGTCTCTTACACCATTCTGGCCTGCACAGTGAAATGTACCAGTTATATTATACTAAATATCACGGAACGTCGCATGTCAACTCAAATTATTGGACTGCTGTATAATTACTAATAGTAGTATAATTAGTAATAGTCCAAGACATTGCCCTGGAAATTGTTGATGAATTTAGCCATCCATTATCTATAGCGCTTTATCCGTCTGGGTGGCGGGGAAGCTGGAGCCAATCCCAGCATCTTGGGGCGAGAG
>JAQQZR010000018.1:4718515-4735555 GCA_030068235.1 Notoglanidium macrostoma | reverse complement strand
CTATTGAACAACTGGAGTAATCCATATTATGTCAACAACCGCTCGACTAAGTAAAGAGAAACGACAGTCCATCATTACTTTAAGACATGAAGTGTCTTTTAAGTCATAAAAATAAAGAAAAAAACATTGAATTAGAAGCTGTGTCCAAACTTTTGACTGGTAGTGTATATTTGCTCTCGGCTTTTAAATAAAGGTACGTAAGTAACTTTTGTTGTTTAAGTCACGTTACTTAATGCTAACATTCCAAGTGAATAAATTCTAATGTTTCTAAATATTCGGTCTTCCAAAGTAGCTAACGTTAACGTTATAGCCATGTGATCTTTCGGATTAGCCACGCTAGTAAACAGCAGACACGCAAGCAGAAATAATAGATTGGACTTGCTGTACTATATATATATAATATCTTGTTTCAATAGGAGGAAAATTTAATGCAAGAGAAGACTGCTATGCTAAGCCCAGGTTTCCTTGATTACTGCTAGCTGTGTTGATTGTGTTGTCGCAGTCCTTCAGTCGAAGTGTAAACAAATCCTGCACTCAGCCATTCGTGAAATGTCTGTGGGAAGTTCTTTGAAGCTATTTGCACTGCACTGCTAAATGTAACATCACCTCCAAAACGGCGTCCCGGTGACGTAAAGACTTGTGACTGACAAAGACCGGTACAACATGTTGTAAATGTATTCACCAGTACGATGCTGCTAGTTCATTCTTTACATGAACATCAGGTACTGAATTCTGCACTGCTACTGCTGCTGAACAAAACAAAAAGATTTCTCACAGTGATGTCAGAGTCGTTGTTGGTAGCGAGGTAGACCCTGAACGAGTACGAGTCCTGCTGGCCCACTTCTTTATAGACCTGGACAACACCGTGGTGTTCGGCTGGCTTAGATGTCTGTACGACCGGGCCCACCGGAGACAGAGACGACACGTTCCACTTTATATGACTGCGCGAGTGATCGACAGAAGGTTCGATGAGGCCTTGGTGGTTCTTCACGTGAAGGACGCTGAATTTCACCTCGTTGTCCTGATCTGATGTGCACAGAACAAGAAAGTTAAAAGTCGAACATTTGAATGCGAACCTGAATGAGATTTTAAAGCCGTACTTGTTCATGTTCTGTTCACTTCTTAGTAAAACCCATGCCTATTGTTACACAACGTCTTTAAATAATTTTACACGGTAGTGTGGATTAGCTTTACTAATACTTTAGACCAGATCTGAATTCTCAAAATATGTTGATCTGATATAACTGTGCTTGTTCTATGTATAATGTTATATTAATACATTATAGTTTCTATAATAAGGGACTAGTATAACGTAATTTAAGCCTAATAATACATGGATTAAAAATGAACAAGGAAAACATGTAACTGTTGATATGGTGAAGTTTTTATTGAGGAGGCATTTAACATTTGTAGGAGTGACAGCTGTATTTTTTTGGTGAGGGAAGTACTATAACTACCATAGAACAGGCCATAACAGGAACTAACATGTTTCGTTGATGTTCCACAACATTAAATGCAATTAAATTTGGATTAAAAAGGATGACGTCATCCTTTTTCTGATTAAAATAAATTATACCACAGCACGGCTGAATGCCTGAACCTGATTGGTCAGAAGGTGTGCCTTATGTTTATATAAAAGCACAAGTAGTTGAGTGTGACATTGAGTGTGGGTTAATATAAACGCGCTTATTCTAACATGTTACTGTTTCTATCGTAACAGCTCATACACTGGAACTTGTAAGGAGGATGAACCATGAATGAAGTTATATAAAGTAATACTTATAAGCATTGATGTGGTGAAATTCTTTTCTTAGGAGTCATTTATTTAACATTTATGAAAGGGGTGTTGGTTGTAAGCACTCTTGGTCTCAGTCACACTTTGTTTTCACTGTAAAATGGGTTTTGTGTGTGTGTGTGAGATAGAGAGAGAGTGAGAGAGAGAGAGAGAGAGAGAGAGAGAGAGAGAGAGGGTGATAAGGAAGGTGAAGGAATGCCTGTTTTTCACAACTATCACTCAAGTGAGAACAGGAACTCACTTGTCTTTCGGACATTAAATGTAACTCTAAATCATTAAAATGTGTAATGCGTCATTCATTAATAAATTCAACGATCGCCGTGGTAAATACGTGGAACCACTTCGGGGTTTTCCGCGAGTGGCACTCTGATGGCGCGTTGACCCCCCCATAGTGTTTTATTCTTTAAATATTATTTCGTTTTTTTCCTACCTAGCAAGCTGGAAGCCATGTTAACGCATATATATTACAAATCAAGTTAGTATTTCACATAACAGTTGAGAGAACAAGATGTTTTAGTGCAGAATTCCTGTGAATTTTTACTCGTCCTGAAGCTCATATCACGCAGATCTGCGTTAAATGCGATGACTGGATTCTGCCTCACATGTAACTAGTTTAGATTTGAATGTGTAACTGTAGACTGCAATAGTAGACGGTGGATTACTGTAAATAATGTCACTGTACCTGCCAGGCAGAGTGAATGAGGAAACTGGATGGACTTGAGGATGGAAGGATCACAGTCTACATCGAACATGGGCCCGGCAAACTTCCATGAGTCACTCAGGAACGCCCCGAACTTGCTCCAGGAAAGGACACGGTAGCGGATCCGGACCCTCTCAGACACCTCAAACACCAGCCCTGTCTCTGAGCACTCATACACTCCCTCATCCTCTAGTGTCAACCTGCCACAAAATACAATCTCAGTTAAACTGAAATAGCAATTAAAGCAGTATTAAAGCATAAATATACAATGTATATTTCTCTGATATTTCTAATAATGTAATGATTTAACCTAACTAGAGGATATAAAAAGGACTATCCGTTAGAAGACTCAGCATAACCTGATGCAAAGTCACACATGGATTAAAAAAACAGCAAATGATGAAAGAGAAACAAGATGTTCTTTTACTTACTGCCATCGATTTTCACAGATTTCTTTTGGTGTGACAAGCTGGTAGACGGGTCTCTGTATGTGAAACAAATACTGCTTTAAAGGCACAAACAACTATCCAGAAACTGAGCTACAAATGCAAAAAAAACCCTATAATTTGTTTTTCCAAAATGTTTTGGTGATAGGCAGCTTTGTTATCTAGGATTGTACACTACATAGCCAAAAAGTTTGCGGAAACCTGACCATCACAACCTCCAAATGTGCTGGTTGAATATCTCGTGCCACTTTGCTGCTATAAGACCCTACATTCTTCTGGGATGGTTTTCCACTAGGTTTTTAGAGCGTGGCTGTGGGGATTTGTGCTCATTCAGCCGCAAGAGCATTAGTAAAGTCGGGCACTGATGTTGGACTGATTCTGGTTCATCCCAAAGGTGTTCAGTGGAGTTGAGGTCAGGGCTCTGTTCACTCGAGTTCTTCCACATCAAACTTGGCACACCATGTGTTCATGGAGCTCACTTTGTGCACAAACTGTCATGCTGGAACAGGTTTGGGCTCCTTACCTCCACTGATGGGAAATCTTCCGACTTCCAAGTTTGGAGAAGACCGACATATGGGTGTGAAGGTCAGGTGTACGCATACTTTTTGGCCATAGAGTGTACCAATCTACAGACTTTCTAAAAAAAAAAAAACCTTTTTTAGAAGGTTTACAATATCACCCCCTACTGGACAAGCAATGAAGTACATAATAAAAAAATCGCTGTGTCATAGTTGTTTGAAGGCAACACTGTGGCTAATACATGAAGCCTACATTTTCTCCTTCAGTTAAACCCTGATCTAAATGAGTATTTGCGAAATATAAAGCCATATTAGTGAAAATGCTGAGCTACGGACAAGCCGTAACGTATAGTGCGTGTACTATACTGTAGAGAGTGTACAAGCCATTATGATTTGCTTTATATTTGCATATACGGACCAGTATTATGTGATCGGGTGTTCGGTTATTAGTCTGATGAAAAACATACACACTCTGAAAATGCAAGCCAGATCTTTTGGGAGGAAAAAATGAACATGACGCCTCAACATCAAGCACCATTAAAGTCCAAACACACTCACCTGAAGAATGTTACATTTTTCACAGAATGGCTTCACGTGGTCTCCTAAGAACATAACAGAGCATAATATAACGCATGCTTTGCTAACACAACAGCATTTACTTTGAGCTGATGATTTTGCTCTACGTGACTTGGTTTATTTGTAGATTTTCAGTCAGGCTTCTGATCTGTATGCACTGGGTGGATTTTAACCGACCAAAAAACTTCAAAGCTAATCGCTGACCTCTAGTTTTTTAGTGCCTAGAATCAGAAAAATGACTTGTTAAAAATTCTGTGTTTCTCTGGGGTAGTTTCCATATTTTTAGGTCGTTTCCCTTCACAGTGATGAGTCAGAAGAGAGTGCTGCTGAATGAGTGGCATTTATACCAGTTGGTTTTACTTTCACAGGCAGATAAGTCTCTCTGTAAGTCATACACACTCATCGCTCCAAACCCCATCCCAAACTAATATGCATGATGCAGTACACCTAAACATTAACCTATTCCTCTCTAACACGTGGAGCTTCTTGTCTGGTAATATCATATAATTGGAGGAAAAACGTCATTGAATATCATTGCCAATGTAATATCATGCAATATCATTTTATCTCACAAGCCAGGTTCATTTTCAGCACACCAAGATACCATACGAACTACCGACGTCTGGGCCAAAATAGCACGAGAGAATTTTATGACGGGACGGAAAAATACAGGCAAATACAATGATAAATGTGTGAGACAACAAGAAATGAGATAAGTTAAGAGAACTCAGGACACTCTGGCTTACAAGCATGACTCAAGCAGGCACACTGTGTTTTCACAGATCTGTTTCTCAGATTAATCACAAACAGTGACTAGAAATTGAAATATCACTCATGAAAACACAAATTAGGTCAAAGATACCAACAGCACAGAATAATGTAAAGAGCTCCCGCACTTTCAGCTGAAGCGTGGCCCAACATTTCACAAAACAAATGCATTTTAATCTAAATGCAGTGATGTCGCGGGCCACTACGTGCTCCATCACACCCGTCCAACCAACCAGGAATGAGAATTCATTGTCGAGGCATTTTTTTATCGATTTTGTTGCTCCCTTGTTGCAGCCCAATAAGGGATAACAGTTAGTTTCGCTGTCAGCTCCTATTGGCCGGCACACGAATGTTCGACACCGGTCAATTTTAAAAAAATAATAAATGAAGCATAATTTTTATACACTGAGGTATATTGGTGGTGTCCCTGTGAGCTTTATTTGAAAATCATAATTTTTAACAACATGCTGATACAACCGTCACTTACGTCAGCAGCGTTAACTTTCGCAATGCGTCAACAAACAAGGATTTCCTCTACTTGGACAATTTCTTAATAATAGCTTCCCATAAAATCGTGCAGTCAAGTAAGAAAGCGAAATTACCATTCCTTGTATCTGGTCTGGTCTCTCTGTTTGAGTCTGAAAGAAAAAACACAGTGACCCCTCACTGAGATGAATCAGTGCCTCATCGCAAAACAGGGACACATGATTTACTAACCATGGCTGTACTTCCAGAAAATGGAAAGGTCTTAGATTCTTTCTCTTGTATACATGATCATAAAAAATTTTTTAAAAACAGGTCATTTGGTTCTTACCATCAGTGACTCCTTCAGCACATGAGTCCACGTTTTCTGTCAGAAGATACAAACATGAATAAATACTAACAAAAACACAAACATTAATGGCACTGTGGCTTAGTTGGTTAAAGCACCTGTCTTGTAAACAGGAAAGCCTGGCTTCAAGTCCCAGGTGCCTCGCATTCAACCTTACTGTGCAGTTAATGTGAAAGATTCCCAGGAAAAACCATGTGCCGTTTTACTATTCCAAATCTTTGTTGCATTTTTGTCTGTGCTAGTTCACTGAAAAACATTGTAGTAACACCTGTCCTTCATTACTAGCAAAAACAACTTAGATTAATAAAAATGACCCTTACATTAAAAGTAATAAGTGGAACATGCAATACTGACTACACTACAGTCATACTAAATACATTTAATAAGGTATATTATAACACAGTGCTGTTGTATTCTCAAATCTGATTGGTCAGAAGGCGTTTGATTAATTTTCTATAACAGCAGCTCTCGTTTTTATCGTACTCCCTGCTTCAATAGTAGCAACTCATTAACTCCACATAAACTAATATTATTAATACACCGAAAGACATGTTATGTAACAAAGAAAATGATAACGATTATAACTGTTGATACAGAGCCGTTTTCTGTAAAGAGATGTTGATTTTGTAAGGAGTCTCCAGGGTCAGTGCTTCAGAGTTCAAACTTTACGCTTTCCACCACAGGAATGTCCTCAGGGTGGAGCATGTGGCACCTTGCACCTTCTCAATAACAAGCTAGGAGCTAACTTGCTTTGTGGGTGCTCCGAACGTAAATACAATAGAAATAATTAATCGTTCTTTAGTATAATAATAGCAGGTGCAAAGTCTTCTCCTTGACTTGAGACTGAGAGAGTACTAAATAAGCAAGGCAAATAACTACAGTGAAAAGACTGATTATATCCCAACCTGGTTCCTCTTTAATTTCCTCTTCCTCGTCTTCCTCTTCTTCATCATCAGCGCTCTCTTCTGATGATGATTCTGCACTTTCTGAATACAAGAAGAACAAAGGCACTTGAAGCTCAACTCAATATTCATTTAAAATGCTAGATAATGCCATAATAACCTCATTCATGCACTGATAACTTGAGTTTGTTTTAGATCAGTGATGGTTCATCCATACGGACATGTGGGACAGAGCACTATTCTACTAACATAGCTCACATTTAGCATTTAGAGTTACTACTGCACCTAGTGGTCAAATACGGGAACTGCAACAAGGACTAATTGGTGGCCACTGGGGCAGCTATCATGCTCTCTCTACAAACAATTTTATTGAAGAATGAGCAGCAGGAAGGACAGTTAACAAAATGCAAGTGTATACAATGTGGCTATTATGTACAGAACCATTTCTTTTGTAAGATATACTATATCTATAAGAAAAGAACCAACATGACAATGTACTCTTTACCTGAGCTGGTGTACTCATTGTCAATCTGATTGCCTGTTTTGGAAGCAAAATTAAAGTCATTTAGGGAACATTATCCAGAAATTCTATGCGAACACATAACTAAGTTACTGTGAAACTGGAAATGCACATAGGGCTATATCGACATGAAGAGAAAATCAAAAGATCTAAAGCAAATAACTTTAATTCAGTGCATTTTACTCATATTAATCGCATCTGTGTTAATAAGAGTTGCAGATGTTCATATGAGTGAAGACAGAATACCACATTTCTGTCCAAGACAGTGAATTTAGCTCCATAAAACCACCATAATGCTCAAGTTAAGTGTTTATCCATCTGTTAAAGTATTAGTGTCCTATTTGAGGCACTACAAAAATGCAACAGTGAAAAATGGATGGTCTAAAAACATAGGATATAATGCAGGACATAAAGATAGCTCATAATACCCTCATAGCATGTGTCGTAGTCATAATAATTAGATCAAAATGCTCTAAACCAAATCCAAAGAAATGGTACTACCCAATTTTCTTTTTTAACAAAGACATTTATTTAGGCCTGTCTCAGCTACTGCCATCTCTAACAGTTTCAATAGTGTCTAATAGTGTTCAGCAATGGATACATATTAGATTTTAGCCACCTGTTTAATATCGCGACCAGCCATCACTGGTGAGGTCCAAAATCTGTACGTTTCTGTTTGCCTAAGAGTAAAGTCAGGTTCTGGGGAACAGCTTGATATACAGCTGTAGTGGGAGGGAAGTGATTATCTCTGAAAATGCTTCAGCGTGCCACTCCTGAGAGATGATTAGCGAGATCAAGGACAGTGCAGTAATTATCAAACAGCTGACACAAGTAGAAGAGCGCAGAGGAAGACGTCAGGAAGCGCTCGGATGAAGTGAGAAATAAGGTTGTAGTGCTCTCTGGTGGAGGAATGGAGAAAATGTCTGGCTTACCTTTCAGATCTGAAGCAGGAACGTCTCCATTTCTGTAGAGAGAAAGGCAATACATTAGACACTAAAACTACCAGACAGACAGAAAGACTGACATTATTGGTATAGAAATTGGCAGGATATTAAAAAAGATATTTACAACAGAAGATTTAGAATGAAGTCAAACACATTAATACGGTCCAGACTCAGTGACACAACTTCTTGACTGCTTCATATTCATATCTAAATATGAATAAACTAAAATCTAAAGAATGTATATCATCTGATACACCACTTGAAAATACAGTCCATGTCTAGAAGTACTTACAGTGCAATAGAATAGCAAACGTTTTGGTAGGCAGGCTTTTTATACTTTCTATGTTAAGATAAGACGCGTGCTGATTCAGGCAATGTGTTTAGGTGTCTTCAGTGGCGGTAGATCTCAAAGCCATCAATGATGGCTCATCCATTTTTTTTCAGTTCTGGATTTTCATTTCTCAGTTCCAGATACCCAGGTTTGCATGCGGCACATGCAAAAACGCAGCTGCTCTATTTTCCCAAACAGAATCCATATGCAAATATGTGCTGGGATATTGCTTTCTCCTGTCAGGGTAGGATTATAGGAATGTGCTGAATGCAGACTGGAGCTGCTGTGAATTTCAAAAAAGTCTATATTTTATTTCAATATAGTTTCATTTTATTGATGCAAGTCAAATATTACAACTGAAGTAAATGTATACTGTATTTTTGCTACTATAGTGTGAGTGACAGGTACGTCTTGCAGACTGCACCGGTACAGACTTGTCCAGGTGTATAATTCCATGTTAGAGGTGTGGGTTTCCTCCGGGTCCCCGGTTTCCTCTCACAGGCCAAAGACATGCAGATTAGGTCAGCTGGCTACTCTAAATTGCCCACAGGTGTGAATGCGAGCGTGTGTGGCTGTTTGTCTGTGTTGGCCCTGTGGTGGACTGGCGACCTGCCCAGGGTGTACCCCGCCTCTCACCCCAAGATACTGTTATTGGCTCCAGCTTCCCCGCCACCCAGACGGATAAAGCGCTATAGATAATGGATGTATGGATGGATGGATGGATGGATGTTAGAGGTAACGAGCTGCCTGTTGACACACCTCCTGTTAGGGTTACTCTCTGAGAGCCTGCAGCCTAGGGCTGTGAGACGATATATATCGCGTGACGACGGAAAAACGTCAATCGCTTCTTTTTATGTTCTATCGTTTATCTCTTTGTGTCACAAATCACATTATTTGGAATTTTTGTTCATGTTTGAGACAAATAGCCTAGTCACTGAAACTATAGTGAAAGGTGTGAGTTATGTAACGTTGTAATTTTAGATGACTGCTCTAACATGAGCGCCGACGTGAAAATCCGTGACTGTCACACACACGTGATGCGACTGGTGTGGCCCAGGCCTCATCATTAAGATCAGGACGTTTGTGTGAAATAAGGACTCTCGTTGTTAGTTTGATGATTTTGATCATCTGAAAATGCCATGTTAATGACTTTTTGAATAAAAATAGGCTTGTTTATTTATTTATTTATTCCTTGAATTCACAGAAAATGTGCAATACGGTGATATGTATCGTTATCTTGATATGAAATTACCTATATCGGGATATGACATGTCGGTCATATTGCACAGCCCTACTCCAGCCTGACAGTGATTATGTCACTGTTAGACAAACAACTTGTACATGGATGCAGAATGTTTTCAGCAGTCAAACTTCTATCGCAAATGAGTTTTTTTGGTCGATTTTCACATGATAACGATTTTTTTTCTCATTATCACGACATAACGAAACTCCGTTTTCTCATGATAACAGTATAACGATTCTCTCGAAATTCCTGTTTTTCTCGTGATGATGACATAATTTACCCGTAATCCTGCCTAACTGCAGCTTCCTGTCATCATCCGGTATCCATGGAGACGCCCTGGGCCTCGTACCTGTTATATAGTTCATGATGGAATCAGGCTCACTTTGTGTCCGTAGACTTGCTAACTACCGTTTTAAATGACGCACACTAATGTCAAAATTGTCAGTAATGGCAAAACATAAAGCTATTTCAGCCTGTCTGGCCTTAATTGAACAGAAATATAACATGCTGATCATTCCTGCTCGTCTGACATTGCTGCATGAATGATAGTCAATGACTCGGTAATGCTTCAGGGATAATCGGGTTTCGTCACCTCAAGATCTCGAGAAAATGATGTCGTTATCACGGGAAAAAGATATGCAATTTCTTTGTTTTTTTCTAGCCGGATGTTTTAGTTGACACACATCGTATCAAAATCCTGCTCCCTTTCTGACCTCTTCAGCTCTCTCTGTAGGTAGGCTCTGTTTCGGTAAACTGCATTCAGGTAAATAATTTACATAAATGGCGTGGCCACAAAACAGGATCTGCTACAGATCTGCTCACATTTTAAATACTAAAGTCGATGAATTATGGACCGTTTTATTGCCCACACAGTGCATCTGCTCTGCTTCAGCATTCTTTCAAGCGGTCCTCTGAAATACTGTACTGAGTCAACATCTGGACTGTGGTCCTCCAGTTCACACACACATCTTGTGTGTTTGTGTGTGTGTGTGTGTGTGTGTGTGTGTGTGTGTGTGTGTGTGTGTGTGTGTGTTAGGGGCTACATGTCTACATGACAATAAAAATAATGAAATAAAATGCAAAATAAAATATCTTATACTGTTTAAGAATGTATTAATTATTAAAATGCACTAGAGAGGATGAATTTCCAGACTAACCAAGCAGCTTGTTTACTTTATATCGGACTCATTGGTCTTTCCCCACCACCCTGACTGGGAGACAGCTCCCCAAAGTGGTTTGTGCCAGCGTGCATGCGTGTGTGTTTGTGCGTGTGCGCGCTGATCTGTCTTCCTACACTTGTTTCTAGTGTAAGCTTGCCTGAATGTTAACTTCCTGAACAGGATTTTTCCTTTTCCTTTTGATAAAGTAACGATGCGGAGAAGGTGGGAAGCAGGAAAGAGAAACGGCTTTTTCGCTTTGATAAAATCAACTGTAGCGTGCATCAGCTAAGTACTGACTGAACACAACACGCCTCTTTCAGCACTCCTGCATTCGCACACAGTTTTCGCACTAGCAGTAGAGACACAATAACAGGAAATGGAGGCGTGTCCACTATCTCGCACCATTCACGCTCAGTGACCCACTTCCACATCACACACAGCTGCAGCTTGGCCGGCTTTCACCCTACTGTTCTGTTCAGTGCTGAGCAGCAGACGGCTCATACAGCCGGGCTGCCTCTTTTCGTTTTATAGCGACACAATCGTGAAATATATCTTAGAATGCTTGATATGGTATCTTATCCTTATCTAACAGCCGTTATTTACGGCCATGAACTCAATCTGACATGTTTGGGTTTCCTCTGAATTGACCTGTGTTGTAAAAACTGTTCTACACATGATAAGCATTTACAGCAAGCTGCTTTTTACATTACATGACATCCAGGACATCATCAAGCAAACATCAGGATCCTAATGTCAAGTGTAATAACGCCAGTATTATCAGACAACTCATCTATTCAATGAGTGTTTACATTGCAGGCATGAAAAAGCGTCAAAATGACAAACCACCTGGACTTCGAATGCGGCTGTGAAAAACGACTTCGAACGTGTTTGTACGTGTCAGTGCAGGAAAGAGAAAGGCCTCAAAATGCAAAGCATTGAAAACCACAGGACCAGTTTAGCTTGTAGCAGAAATCAGCCATGCTTGTGTTTTGCTTTTTTTTTTTAAAGCCAAGAAGTTTGACTACAGTGTTCAGGTCACAGAGGTGTCAACATTGCAAGCAAGAATATCTTAGTACGTAGAACGGGGCGGGGGAAATGAATTTTACTATAAAAATCTTTACATAAAATGTATAAGACTGACTTATTTGTATATACAGGTCATTTGGTGCAACAGAAATGAGTTCTATTAGATAATCCAGATGTCAAATCATGATAAAATGAAAGCCATTCGGACCCAGGAGTCCAAGAAAGCAAAAAAATGATTGTGTTCTCAGGGTGGGAGGGACATAGTTTATCTCCTGTCAATCACAGTGACACCAGCCAATCAAGTGTGCATATAAGCTTACATATGCAAAAGAAGGCAGATATCGCTTTGCTGTGAGTGTGTTACACTGCCCTGTGATGACACCGGGGAGAACTGGCTAGTGGGTGGGGATGACATGAATGGAAATGTTTTTTTAAATGGGCTTTACACTTTTATGATTTACTTTTTTAAATAGCGTACATTTATATGTATAAATAGCAACAGTACATGTTTCAGACTGTATCAGTTCAGCATCAGCAAGAAAATACACACAATTACTAGTCCATCCAAAGAAAGGACAGCCTCACCTTCTGGTTTCCTATTGGCTCACAAAACAGGGTTTGCAAACTCACAGGTAAAACTTCAATTCGATAAAAAGTCGGCGAAAAGCGAAAGTTATCAGGAACAAATGTCTTTCACATCTCTGTCCGTTCCATTTAACTGACTTCCCTTTCCTGCAGGATGAATTTTATTCATGGTTATTTCTTGTCTTTTACCCTGGCTTTAATGTGTATCACTGTAGCACATAAATATTGGCACCTCTGAGGTCAGCCTGCGGGAACTACTTTCCAAAACACATCTAGCTTCCTATCACTGCTTTACACACTACCCTGACACGTTATCAGGTCTAGCCTGTTTAGCGAGGGCTGTTTACCCAGGTTTGTGTTTACACTACTATCTATTACAACGAGAGAGGGCTTGCTGGAGTCAGGCCAAGCTCTTGTGGTCATTAGGGAAAATGAGTCAGGCGTTTCTGTGTGGTTCCCGAACCGATACAGAGCTGTTGAACAAGACGAGGGAGTTGATGTCTATGTGTGTACGAACACACTACACCCAATCCTACAAATAGGGTATTTCCATTGAAAACCAGGAAGAGTTATTAAGTGGGCAAAGCAGTGCATCCGGAGACACACCGGTTTCAAATATCAGCTGGAATAATGAAAAGGGTGGAAGTGTATTTGACTCAAGAAGTGGTTTCAAGCTTCCGTTACAGATGAGCTAATGACAGTAGGGATGAGTCAAAGAGGTATGTTATTTACAGCACAATAAAGGAGACCTGTGGGGAATATCCAAATACATACTCAGGACATTAACCATAGCACAAAGAATGCAGCAGTACCAGTTTCATCTAAATTGTTGTTATCCCGTAACCCAACGTATACAGTAAGGATTGCAGTCATTTGATTGAAATATTTAAAAAGTTACACTGCAGGCAAAAGCTGCGAACGTCCAAATTAAACACAATTTAGCATTAAAAAATGTAGGCGTTACACTGATAGATATACAAGGTGGCGAAAAGTAGTCATTTTGGCCTCGATTTTTCTTATTATTCTTATACACATCAGTATGTGCTATTACAGGAAATGTTTTAGTGAAACATAATCCTCTAATACCAGACCATTTTCCCAAAGACTACATTATTTTTATTTATTAATGAATTACATAATACCGTTAACTATTTATAATAACATTTACAGTTGCAAATGTCTACAATACTCAAGTTATCACTTACTTTATAGCAGCTACAGTCATCCCATCACCAGCTTCTTTTTATACTCTCTTCTGAAGTTATCTGACTAAAATGCAGCTTGTTACTGAGTAAACATAAACTCCTCTTTCCGGTGAAGGAAAACTTACTGACTGTTACAGAAATTGACAATGGAGACTCCTTCCAAAAATTGTATTTCTGCTGCACAACTGGACCAGCATTATTACAGGAATACTACATGGCTCAAGTTAATCTGTATCCACCACAGCTGTAACATACTGTATGTGCAATTACTACAAACAAGTATGTCAACACCATTTCCTGTAGTGAGAAAAGAACAGACAAACAATTTGCCCAAGACGCATGTATAACTGATGTATAAGATTTATGCAAAATGTGTATTATTTATGAATTCTTGAATAAATATAGTCTCTAAATCATTATCATTTGAGCTTTCAGAGATTGGGTTACATTTATTGCTTGTGGTAAGCACACATACAAGGTCTAGACGTATGTATAGCGGTATAGATGGGCAATCCGGTATGTTACACTGAGGAAACGTCACTGGTGCCCGAAAGTTGAAGTGTTGGATGCTGGAATCCCCACTTGGAAGGTATTACCACAACCTGGTTCTGCTGACACCCAGATACCTGACTGTTGTCCAAAAGCAGTCTGTGACAGAGAAGACCAAAAGGAGGTGGTCACGAAAAGCAGAGGAAGCTCTGCAAGTCTGCTTTGAGACCACAGGCTGGGAGGTGGGGCATGAGCCAGCTGAGCAATACATTAACAGTACAACAGACAATATAGATTTTTGCACAGATACCATTTTTTCCTGGCAGAAGGGTACACTGCTTTCCCAAGACCAAGTAATGGATCACAAAAGACCTGAAGCAACTGCCGAAGAAGAAGAAGCAGGACTTCAGGCAAAGGGACAAAGAGCAGATGAAGAGGGTGCAGAATGAGCTGAAGGTAAGACTGAGAGTGAACAACAAAGCCTACAGAAAGAAAGCTGGAGGGCAGGCTTCAACAGAACAATGCGAAGGGGGCTGGCAAGAAAATCACTGGCTTCGAGCAACAAACAACAACAACAGCTAGTGGGCGGCAGCCTGGACAGAGCCAACAAGCTGATTGTGTTTTTCAACAGGTTCAACATGCCGTCCTTCTCCCCGACCTGCAGCAGCCGCACGTCCTCGCTCATCTCCCCACTCTCTCACCTTCACTACTACAACTCCAGACCACCCCCCAATGACTACACACCCAACTCTCAGTTTCTCTACCTGAGCGCCTCCACAACTACCCCACACTCAGCCCACAACCACTGACCTTCCTTAAACCCACCAAGGCCATCACATTCTTTGATTTCTCAAGTGCATTCAACACCATCGAACCACACATACTAAGTAAGAAGATGGGTAGAATCTACGTCAACACCTCCATGATCTCGTAGGTCAGACGGACCTCAGTTTGTGTGGCTGGGGGCTGTTTGTCCGAGGACTACTGTGCAGCACTGGAGCACCACAAGGAACTGCGGTATCAGCTTTCCTCTTCATCCAGTACACCACTGACTTTCAGTACAAGTAGGATCTCTGTCACCTGCAAAAATGCAGAATGAGGAGTATAGGGGCATAGTGAACAACATTGTTGAGTGATGTCAGAGGAACCATCTGCTCCTTAATGTGGCCAGGAACAAGGAGATTGCAGTTGACTTTAAGAGGAAAAGGACCACAACCAGACAGATAAACATCATGGGACAGGATGTTGAGCTTGTTGACACCTCGGTGTGCACCTCGAAAACAGGCTGGACTGGTAGGTCAATACAGAGGCTGTGTACAGGGAGAGGACGAGCAAACTCCATATTCTGCTCAGGTCCTTTAACCTCATGAGACCCCACTGTCCTTATATGAGGACATCACATTTTCTCCAAACTACATTGTGTCTATATACTTGCAAGATCCTCATATGAGCACCACTGGGTATTTCACTTTAGCCAAACTTCTTCCTGTTTGAAGACAGTGATCAAGTTCAATAGTTATCAGGTGCTAAGTAACAGAAACAGTGAGAAGAAATTACAAGGCACACAACATTAGAGTTTAGGTCTGAGGAGGCTATTGTAGATGATGTAGATCTTCTATCTAAGATGTTGGAGATCTACCAGTCTGCGGTTACAAGTCTTTGTGGTAATATGCTAGGGGCAGCATTAGAGCCGGGGAAGCAAGGAAGCTCAACGAACTGATAAAGGAAGCTGGCTCTGGCCTGGGATGCCCCTGGACAGTCTTGAGGTGGTCATGGCAAGGAGGACACTAAGCAAAATATTATCCATCCTACTGGTCAAACAGAGACCCAACTTCAGTAAAAGGCTCATTCAGCTCTGCTGTAGCAAGGAATGGGACAGGAGGTCGTTCTTACCAAAAATGATCACCCTGTACAACAATTCATTACTGGGCTGGGACATTGTTGTGTATTAGAGCCTATTCCTAGATGAAGCTCATTGGACTTGCACTATACATTACACTAACTAATCATTTTCCCTGAGGTTAATACTCCAATATTGCAAACACATGTTCATATCACTCAGTGAACTTGAAAGGCTATATTCATTTTGTACTTTATACATTATTTATATAAAGTTGCATTTATTGACACTCCAAATACTATACTTTGCAAAGTACTTTATACTTTGTTCCTTTAAAAAGGCACCAAACAAGCGTGGGCAAAACTTCCCGCCCAGCCACACGACGGTGTCGAATATCAGCTGGAATAATGCAAAAGGGTGCGTGTGTATTCGACTCAGGTGCTGGGTTCAAGTTCCTATTTTCGGCAGTACAAATAAGTCAGAGTTTCTCATTCCGCTTAGGGTTTAAATCCACTGCCAATTGCTCTTTGTGAATTATCTGCTTCTCAGTTTGAAATTTTCTGATTCAAGTCCATTTAAAATTATTATGAAATAGATTAGGCAAGCATTAAAATGGAAAAGGTTAAATCTTCTTGACCTGACTATACTATCCTACCCTGTTTGAGGGCCTTTTGAATTAAGAATGAAATATCACATTGATGCACTTTCTGAATTTTGAGCTCGAGGCCTGCCTTGCTCAACTGTTTGTTCTGATGAGTCAACGTCAAGTCAAACGCAAGACAAAACAGGTGTAATGTAAACAGGATTATATAAAGTTCAAATAATGTGAGAGCATGAAACATGAGTCAGATATTACAATGGAAAAAAAGCAGGAGACAAACTATACATATGACAGTTGCAATTAAGACTTAAGTCTGATGTTAAAATTATGCAATTTGACTAGGAGTAGAAAACCATTGTTCTATAAGCAGTCCAATTCTCTCTTGAGAGATTCTGCATCAATTCACATATCAGTATTGGATGTTTTAAAAGACTGAGAGCTTTGTGAAATATTACATTTTTGCCTCTCATCTAAAAACACCAGCGGATATCACTGGAAAGCTTTCATTTATTCAGCAGTGGCTTCTGACCTTAGATTTTGGTAATCTTGGTATTTTGGT
>JAQQZR010000018.1:4711015-4713515 GCA_030068235.1 Notoglanidium macrostoma | reverse complement strand
GTTCTTAGAACTGTTAGACGAAGCATCATGTGTTCGCATTGCAGGAACTGATAATGATTAGAGTTCACAGGACGCGGTCTTTAAGGATTCTTTAAGCTCCAACTTCAGGGTAAGTACTCTCCCAGCACAACCACGAGAGACGTGCGCGTGCACGGCAAACGGTGCAGACGGAAGCGTGGCGAGATTCTTCCAGTCACGCTGTCGTCGTTTCTTTTAATCAGTCAGTGAGGAACATAATAACAGGATAAAATAGACAGAAACTTACATCAATCTGCTTGCTAAAAAAAAATCCGCGACAGCATGCGCTGGTTCACACATGAGAGAAGCTGAAAGCTGAGGTGGAGTTAAACTAAACTGAAAAAAAGAAACAGACTATTTGATTTAAACAGAAATACGTGTGTGATGCCCGTCTCATCAATCCGACAAATCCATATTGTAGAAACGTAAACGGACAGGAAGCGCGCAGCACGAGGGCCGAATACGTGACACGGTCGAAATCATCGCTAAAATCACTGAAATAATCATCGCCAATGGATCTTCTAACGGCTAGACACATGGAAAAGATACATACATGAAAAAAACTAAAATTGTATTGAACAGCCGAATCCTAAGCACTATTTATTCAACATATATAACTTAATTTTTTCCCCTGGTCCTCTTTGTTGAACATCTTTCACTCTTGATATTGCATCGTCGAAGCACCTAAATAAATATCCAGCGAGTCCGTGTTGGCCGACTCCCTCATGCAAAAACTAAAATAAAACACAGGCGCGCTCTTTACATGACATAGCTGTAGAAAGTCCTTGGATCGTTTTTCAAGACCGCCATCAATTCAGCAGCGAGACGGGCTTTTTTTCCCCTTTCTTTCACTCCTAAACTGAAGGGACCCAAACAGGAAATACATTCCACATGACCTCAGTGAAAGCACAGCGCTGCCAAACAGCCCCACTTAACAGACTCGGTGCAATGCCGAGAGCCTCGGTCTGCTCTCGCTGCTCAACAAGACGACTCCTGAGCCGCTCAGCGCATTGCTCAACTACATCAGACATTTACCGTTTACATTTAGACCGTCACTTCTGGTGTTACATTTAATACAGGTCCATAAATGATAACCTGAACTATCAATAATCATAATTAGAGAAACGGACACGTGAGTACTGTTTAATGTGAGGGGAATTATTCATCTGTAGCTTGACTCGCCGACTACAGTACGTGTTAATCTATAAGGTGAGAGCCAGACCTGTTATTAACCTGAACACTCCCTAATGAATTGAAAAGTGCACTTCATAGGGTTGGACCACCGAGGCAGCCCAAGTGAACCGCCTCAAGCGATCACACCGGCCAAACCAAGCGGACTCTTGGGGTCAAACGCGCTCTGGAGCAGTACAGATCGCACACTGCGAGTACGCACTGAATGATATGACTGTACTGCGATGAGGCACATCAATGCTGATATCAATATTGACAAAATTGCCGCTTTTATAGAAAAAGAACTTAATTTCACGGACTGAAAAAGGCTCAAAACTCCACCCACTGCTTAAAGTCATCCCTAACCTATCAAGTTCGACGCGGACGTAGAGTCGAGCATTCGGTACTTTCCTACGTCGTGAAGTTAAAGAATGTTAACGCGCCCACCTCCCCCGTGCTCATTTACAAATATATGCTGATTGAGACTGATTATTGCCCCCCCACCATCACCCCCACGCCCCCCCTGCTCCCATCTCAGCCCCTTACACACGTTTTAGCATTTTTCAAAACAATGCAGTGGGCGGAGTCAGGCTCAGAGACGGGTGTGAAGTTACACTTCAAAAAAATGCAAATAAACATTTTATGATTAAAGTCTCCTTGAAACAAGGTTCACACACTTCGCGACTGACCAACAAGTGGACATCAGGGACTTTCAGGGAATACATATACTCGTGACATGAGCAACTAAAAACCAAAGGAACATTCCTCATCTCCCTTAAAACCTTCTGCTGTCGTCTTGATCTGCGTCTGAAATCAAAAACTCTGACCTTAAACTCGTGTTCACTAATCTAGGAAATCCTGAGGACCGGTACGCAAATCTTTCAGGTTTTAGGTTTAAAACTAGCGTTCGTGCTCAATCACGTTCCAAAACAGTACGCAAGTACGTGATCCTGAGAGATGACGTGAGACATGAGACAGAACACCTGTGTGTTCAGTGAAGGTAGAGGGACACCAAATTTCATCCATTGTTATTGCTGATCTACGCACATGCACGTGTTAGGACAGCGAAAAAGACCAGAGCACGTCGTTTACACGTTGCTCGTCCGAATGGGACTCATTTCACAATAATAAATTCAATGAACTGATTACAATAATCAATATTAATTTGCCAAATAAATGCAGGAAGGGACACAGAAGATGGTACATTTCTCTCATGAGCTCATTTGGAAATCCCCCAGTTTGAGGAAACTCTGCCTTGGGGGGGGGGGGGAGGAGGAGGAAAAAAAAAAAATAAAAAAAAAACAAAAAAAAT
>JAQQZR010000018.1:4693467-4710692 GCA_030068235.1 Notoglanidium macrostoma | reverse complement strand
GTGTGTGTGTGTGTGTGTGTGTGTGTGTGTGTGTGTGTGTGTGTGTGTGTGTGTGTGTGTGTTTGTGTGTGAGAGAAAGAGAGAGAGAGAGAGAGAGAGAGAGAGAGAGAGTAGGTTGCCAGATTTACAATGTTATTCAAATAATGACGGTTTAAAACCAAATAAATTTTCTATAATGCTATAAACCAGACCCTAACTAAACTCTACATGAACTAGACTAAATCATCAGACTTTTTCATTTTAGAAATATCCTTCCAGCCCAGTGGGATTTAAAAAAAAAAGATTGTTCAGAAACTAGTGGATCTGGCATCCGTGCTCATATAAACTCGGGTCATTTGAGGTTTCAGTATTACGAGGTTACTTATAAACTGTTTTGGTATCTGCAGGTTTGGGTGTTGGGTTGCTTACATACTTAAGATTTGTTCTGTTATATCTTCTACAAGTAAAAAAAGGTTTTTGATGCAAACAGTAACGACAGACTATTGTTCACATGCATGTGTTGTGGTTGAACAGGAAAACTGAGATGAACCGGAAACCCATCCAGGATGTATTCTCGCCTCACACCCAGTGATCCTGGTAGAAGTTCTGGATCCACCGAAGCCTGACCAGGATAAATCAGTTACTGTAGATGTATAAATTAATTGACAGGAGAAAAAGGTAGGTTAGCAGAGATAAGGTGTTGTAACTCATCTCTTTCTCAGCAAATGCTTTGTCCTTCTCATGGCTAAAGCAGGATCCTTGGAACACTGGCTTTGAGGCAGGAATACACTCTGGATCAGATACTTTTCCATCGCAGGGCAACACACACTCATTCACACCTAGCAGCAGTTTACCATTGCCACATCACCTACTGGCATGCTTAAGAAGCTGGAGGATATCAGAAAACCCAGAAGAAACCCATGCAGACCCTGGGAGAACAAGTGAAATTCCACACAGACAGTAACCCAAGCTTTACAACAATATCTGTAATTGGACCTTGATGAAAGAAATATTTAGAAAAAAAATGCATATTATTGTTAAGAATTCATTAAAATGTATTGTATACTGATATTTTGGTCATTTCCTGACCAGTTACAAACCAGTGATTTATATAAGCACTATCCAGTGGTGGCACCCAAAAGTGTACAGGTTCCCTTTTGATTTAGGTTCCTCTTGAGATATTCTTCTTCATGTCCTCTCAGGGAGTTTTCCCTTGCCATTGCCTCTGGCTTGCTCATTAAGGATCGAAATCTACATCCAGATTTCTGTAAAGCTGTTTTGGACAACGTCTACTGTTACATGAAAAGTTCTCAAATAAAATTACATTAAATTAATAGTCCTCATGCTTCCTCAAAGGCATGTGAAGACACCACATCTTTTCTGTTCAGTAATATACATGGACAGTTTTCACATGATCAGGATTTGAACTTGCGATCACCTGATAATCTTTTTCACATTCACTTACATTTTTACATTTACCCAATATACCTGGATCAATTCCCTTGATAATTTATCTATTTCCTTTGTACTGACCTATGTCCTCAAACATACTACTTGCTAACCAGCTGGTTTGCTTTCTAGCAAACATTCTAACTAGCTGGCTTGCTTACTATCTTGTTTGCTTACTAGTTAGTATTCTAAATCACTGTGTAGTTTCTTAGAAGGCATTCCAACTAGCTAGTTTGCTTACTAGCTAACATTCTAACTCCCTGGGTAGCTTACTACCTAGCATTCTAACTAGCTGGTTAGCTTATCTGTTCTATTTTGCTAGTTTGCTTAGCTTTCTAATTATCTGGTTGGCTTGGTGATACCAACCAACAAACTAGCTAGCTTTAGAAATAGCTAGCTTGCTAACTTCTGCTGAGAGAAGTCAACAAGGCTACTGAAAGCAGGACTTGAACCGGCCTCAATTTAAATGGAGTAAATAAAATATTTTTGGAAATATTAGGTATCTTATTGCTTTTGTTGATTGAAAAAGAAAATCAGATTGTAGGGCATGTTCTCTTCCTGCTCACCAGGTTGACCTAATCCTTTAAAGTGTCGTCTAATAAACTTTAGCTGGTATAGAATTGGAGCAAATAGCAAAAAAACATATCTTGCAAGTTAAAATATCTTGAATATTGTTAAATTTAGCTAGTATTTCCTATTACAGGGCAGGCCAAAAGTAGGTATACAGTACTGATCGGGTCATGTTTAGTCTCTTAGGTGCTCAAAATGTCCTCGATCAACCTGTTCCCGACACACAGTAGCGCGCACATTCTGGTTAGCATGTTTCCATAAATGCTTGCGAGATGAACTCTTTCAATTCATGTTGACCTGCAATTCGTCCACTGTGTGGGGCGTCCTCTCGAAAACCTTCTCCTTTATTATACCATATTTAGGATATTTACACATTTTCATTTTTTGCACTGATACAAGGGAAGTCTTTGCTGTAACATTTAGCCGCTTAAGGATTTCGCCATGTTGTCGTATTTAACCGGCTGATATATTTCTCCATCCTAAACACTAGGTGTCATCACACTACAAGCCGTAGGTCCTAACCAGTCTGACACACAATGTAGTAACATTTCTCTGTTCTTATTTGTTATCCTGTAATATAACCTACAAACATCTGGATGGAATTTTTTTTGCTGTGATATATATCTTTTTTTTTATCTATTATCTATTGTTATTTTCTAAATGCAGTGTAAACGCTCACAAAAGCCAAGCAACAGAATAAGAGACTAAGATGATGCACTGGCCTCTCAGTGTAAACCCGAAAGTACAATTTTAGTCACAAGGGTCAGACAAGGTCATATTAATGTGTAACTGCGTGTACCTGTAACCACTTCCTCAATAGAAGTGCTGCTGATAATGTTGGTGAAAAATGCAAAAACCTAGAGTAAATATTTAACAGGAACTCTCTTGAGAGCGAGCGTGAGAGTCAGCTAAGGAGAGGATCAAGGGCTTTCCTATCGATCACACACTCGCCTGGAGTGGATGAGTGAATCTACTCTTCATCTCGCTCTCTCAGGGAGTATACAGTGTGTGTCCTGGCAGGAGGTTTAGTGTAAACTTAGTAACACTTGCACTCAAGGCCGTCTTTAACTTGTCAAATCTGTGATATTGAATAGTGTTATATTTTGACTGTATATGATATATACTATATTACAAGTCTATAATATACAGAGTGTTATATAAATGCGGAAAAACGTATATATTTGTCTTCACAGCATTTTAATAGTGTGTGTAAGCAGAGTGAGAGAGAGAGATCAATACTCTCCAGCCTCAGTCGCATTATCTTTCCCAGATCTCGGGTATTGGAGTACAAATCCAGGATTCGGTTTTCCTTTATGTGTTGTTTGGGTGTCTGTTTGTATTTCCTGTTTCGGGGTTTCGCATGCACATTTCGATTCTCATTGGTCAGAAGGTGTTTTTTATTTTTCTATAACAGCAGTTCTGACTGTAGAGTTCTACAGTAATGGCAAATTAATATTTAAAACATGTCATTTAGCAAATAAAAACATATCATATTTTTCTCCAGTCTTGGTAATATGACAAACTGTGTTCACTTTAGTTTTAGTCTGAGAAAGAGAGAGAGAGAGAGAGAGAGAGAGAGGCTGGTGAGGGAACGACTGTTTGGTAGCATAAGTGAGAGCAGGAATTAAGTTGTTTCACATACATTAACTATAAACAGAAAAAGTACATATACACTGTGGTTGCTATAATAAGAAAAACAATGCAGATGAATAAATACATACAAATATGTTAAATGCAGTTAGAGTTAGAAGTTCACATCATGGACATCAATGTCATGGCAATATTGAGCTTTTTTATTGAGATTATTCATTCCTGAAAGTTCCGAAATGTCTTTTAACTTTGCAAGACCAAGACCTCGTAACTTCCTGTTAGTGATCGTGATTGACTATGGCTGGGAGCTTCTCTGTGCACAACATAAAAAGGGTGTTTTGATTAATAAAATTAATGGGAAGTGTAGCAACATTGCCAAAATCTGAAGACCCAAACTGTCAGGAAGGAAGTTGGTGCGGATGGTCAGGAACAACCCAGGAACCATCAAGGCACAGACCTGCCATGAACAGGAAGCTGCTGGAGCACTGTCTACAGTCAAGTGAGTTTTATATCACCGCTGATTGAGAGGCTGCTACCCAAAATCGTCACCTTCAAGCTCGACTAACGATTGCAGCTGACCACGGTGACAATGAAAAAGCCTTCTGGAGGAAAGTTTTATGGTCAGCTGAGATAAAGACGAGTTGTTTGGCCACAATGACCAGAGGTACAAAGGAATGCTGGACCAACTGTTCAGCATGGTGGTGGTAGCATCATGCTCTGGGGCTGTTTTGCTGCCAGTGGAACTGGTGCATTGCACAAAGAAGCTCAGAATTCTTCATCCATAACCTCAAACCATCAACCAGATGGTTGAAACTTAGACACAGTTGGATGTCCAACAGGACAATGACTCCAAACAACATCAAAGCTGGTTGTGAAATGGATAAAGCAAACTAACATTAAACTTAAAACAAGTCCTGGCTTCAACCTTATCAAAAGTACGTGGGCTGTGCTTAAAAAAGTCAGGACCGTGCCAGGAAACACACACATTTAATTGGATTATACCAATTCTGCTGAGAAGAGTGGTCAAATTTACAAGCAGAATTGTTGATGTCTACCAAAAGCATCTGGTCAAGGTGAACTCATTAAGGGTCATTTAACCAAATAATAGGTGTGCTGTATATATATATATATATATATATATGTTTGTCAATTAAAACTTGTGCATCAAATTCTTATTTTTTAATTTATTATAGATATACGTTGTACAATCATTCTGCCAACAGTCCAAAGGAATCCCTGAAAGCCCAATATTGCCATGACATTCATGTCTATGATGATCGTATGTAAACTGTATTATCGGTTATTAATAGGCATAAAATAACACAATAAATAAGAATGGTAAAATTTTCTAAAAGTTTTTTAAACATTGCTTGATATTTTATTCTGCGAAAATCATGTATTTAAAAAAAAAGGGAATAAAACTACTTAATGAATAAAATATCTGAACCTTTTGTCTTAAGAGTGATGCCTTACACTTCTCTTTGGATTCTTTGGAGAGTCTCGCCACTACAACGGAAACTGTTTGGACTTATATTCGTTTGTTTGATAGGTATAATTAGACATATTAGTCATTTGTTCCACAAGCTTGGTGATATATTTGGATATCAGGATGCTACTTTGTGTTCTCATAGTTTATGGTGCAAGAGTGTGTGATGTATATCTTCAAAAACTTTTGAGCAACTTTTATACATGTGTGTGTGTGTGTGTGTGTGTGTGTTTTTGGCAGTCTATATGAGAGTATGTGGTTTTCACACATGTTCTGACTGCTCACATATCCACAGCTGCTGAAGCAGATGATTACAAGTGCTGTGACAGTCCACCATTTTCTGTGCTGATGACTGGAAGGTTGTGAGTTCAAATCCCAGCACAGTGCGTGAGCCACTGTTGGGCTCTCGAGCAACAAAATCCTTAACTCGGCCCTGTTCCTGGTTTGAATTCTTCCTCAGCTGTATGTCACATTAAATCAGAACATCAGTCAAAATGAACTATTTTCAGTCAGCCGGGTGGACCGGGAAAAGGTGGGACGAAGGAAGCGTTCTCCCTTCATCCTCACGACTCCTCCCGTCTTCCAAACACCCGTCCCTTTTCCGGAACTTCAGAAATCCCACTCAGTGCCTCAGGCCAGGGAATCTCCCTCTCTTTTGCCTGATTGTACACATGAGACGAATTTAAGAGCCAGATGAGTTTCCACAGATGATTTTCTCACCAGAGACACAGCTGGAGGCAGGATATGACCTCAGCAATGGTTCTTAACGACACACGAGACAGGAAGTACTATTGACCCTTTGATCTTTGTGGAAAAAAAATCCTTTAATAAGCCTGAAGACGAGGTTCAGGGTTTGCTAAAAGTTGCCTTTAAAGTTTGATAGAAATATTGTTGTTTTTTTTTGCCAACATGAAACTTTGCGCATCTTCATTTCTGTAATGCATTTCAATTGAAGAGTTATAAATAAATACAGGATATAACACAAGAGGTTTTTCATAGTAGGAAATAATCAAGCATGGGCTGGTGTGATGCATTTTATTCCTCTTAAACACTACTAGAATTCAATTTGTATTTATTCAACAACATATCCATTTTTATCCATTTATGGTTACATTTAATATTGGGCAGCAAAACACGTTAGTTCTTGCAATCGCTTACATTTTAAGAGCTATAGTCGTTCCTTTACCAGCCACGCCTTTTGTTTCCTCTCTCTTTATGTTAATAAGACAAAAAAGTGCAGCTTGTCATTTTGCAGAGAAGCTGGAAAACAAAAACTCCTCCGTCCTGAAGAATTCATGATGAAAAAAA
Source organism: Notoglanidium macrostoma (assembly GCA_030068235.1). NCBI lineage: Eukaryota > Metazoa > Chordata > Actinopteri > Siluriformes > Auchenoglanididae > Notoglanidium > Notoglanidium macrostoma. The sequence goes on along the minus strand of JAQQZR010000018.1, from coordinate 4,704,310 downwards.
CAAGAAATCAAGAGGGCTGAGGTTTAAAAGTGCCAACACGTTAACTAAGTATAAACTGCCAACACATTGCTAAGTATAACTTTAGAAAATGTTCAGCATCCTTATGGGATTTCAGGGTTTTTTTTTGGAAGCAATGAAACGCTATGAACTAAATCTATCCAATGAAACATACTTTCTAGTAATCTAGTGAACAAAACATGACATTCAAATGGATAAAACTACATGATTGAATTCTATTCTCTCCTGTCACAGGTCTCTCGTCCAGACAGGCAGATCTAAAAACTTAGGCAAAAAAAAGCAAAAGGGCAAGACAGTAGAAGCCACGTGTGAATGTAGCGTGGTTGGACAGACTGGCGTGACGCAGGCCAATCATCAGACAACTGCAGTGGAGATGCACGCCGCGTTTTCATGAAGCCGTTCCCCAGACATGTGTAATTTGGGCATTTTTTTGGTAATCCAAAGCAGAACAGCTCAGAGATCACACAGATGGTGTAAAGGCTCAACGGCCCTTTCCCATTTCTCCCACATCCTTTATTTCATCATTTCCCCCCTGATCAGTGCTCCTGTATGAAAGAAAGGCGGTGACTTGAGCACTCTGATAAGATTTATTTATCTCGCCTCCAAAAAGCCATTAGACAGCAAAAACTTTGAAGGAGGGAGTGGAAAGAAAGATTTTCTTTTCAATGCAGGCCCGGTCACTGTCCTGCTATCCTGCCAAAACTCATATATCTCTGACAAACACTCACACGCGGCTTCGGCCCATTGGAGAGCAGGAAATCTGTGGGAGTGAAATAGTTTCGAGGGTTTTTTTTGTTTATAATTCCCGTCACAAACTCCAGCTTGATTTTGAGACAATGTAGGTCCTGTGCTTTATTAGCGTATACAATGATGGAGTGATCACTCCCACACGGACGTCCTGCTGTTCTTCATTCAATACAAGGCAGTTATTGCATCCATGCAGCTCAAAAGACGCGCGCACTCGACCGTTAATGCACGCACTAGAAGAGGCCGGGTTATGCAAGAAAACGACTTCCACTGTGAGGAAAAAATCAATCAAAGGCCTATCTGTTAATAATGTAAGATGTGAATCATCAGGCAGATGACAGATTAACACCATGATGTGTTCACGACATGCAGGTTATCAGGAGCACAAAATGGAAATTGCTAAAAACAAAAAGCAGGACGTTTTACAGATCGGTGCTACCCTTAAAGCAAAAAGGCACCCTGAACAACTTGCACATCAATCTTTACAATTAACACCTGATCTTCGATGGTGTTTAAGGTTTATCATGCAATGGCTTTAAACTTTTATGTTTAAATGCAAAGACCGTTTAAACTTCTTTCATCAATACGATGGTCTATTTTTTACTAATTTCCTACATTACCCACAATGCCATTCAACGGTGGCAAAAAGATCTCTATCTAAAGAAAGCAATGCATCGGCGCTTTAGTCCTTTCATCTGGTCGGTTCTCTCACCTGCCCATGCTAATACCGCCATCAATGCCATCTCGCTCATCATCTCATAGATCACTGTCTAGCAGAGCCGATTCTCTGGAATAATGCGTTTCAGAAAATCAGGAAGTGGGGTTTAGTCTAGCAAGGTTAGCTATTGTTAGGAATACCAGTTGATAACAATGCATTATGCGGTATTACAGTACCGTGTTTATGACTGATTTAATGACAAATGAGACAGAAGTACTAAGAAACAGTACATTACTACAGCTTTCAGCTTCTGACGCACAGAGCAGCCATCTTTGGATTTTGAAGTAAGGGTTCCCCGACTTTCCGGGTCGGACATCCGACTTCAGGAGGCGTTCCAGTTGACATTTCAGAAATCCCTACTTCCCAGTACAAATGGAACGCGGCAAAACTCATGTCATACAGGTGCAATGCATTCTGGGAGGATGAGTCCAGAGTTTGCACCAACATCACTACTTCTACACTGGAATTCCCCATAATACGACATCTAGCGTTGCTGGAAAATGGTGAGCGAGAAAAGAAGCTGGATTTAGGAGCTAACAGTGAAATCCCTCACCTTTCCTCAACTGTCTAGTGGTTCAATGTGGAGTTTGTCTTCCTTTAAAATATTCGCGTTACACTATTCGTGATGTCACAGCGGTGCAGTGGGTAGCATTTTCCCCTTTCAGCTCCAGGGTTCGATCCTGAGCTCGGGTTACTGTCCGTGTGGTGTGTCACGTGTACTCCTTCAGTCCATGTGGGCTTCCTCCGGTTTCCTCCAACCTGCCCAAAACATTCTAATCGGCTGTTATAATTAGAGATGATCGACATACTCAATCATTAATTAAATAATGAACATTTTGACATGGAATACAGGGAAATGAGATCAAAAGTTACTAAACCAAATCAGGCCAGTGAACAACCGAACTTTATTACACTTCAGAAGAACTTGAGTGCACATGAGGGCGGTAATAGATTTCTTTGAGTGAACCTTTGAGTGAATTTTTGCCTTCATCCTCGCATTTAGAGGCTTATCCAAGTACTTCCTTTCTGTGGTGTAGATACATTTAGCTAAGCTTCAGTTCCTGTCACAAGCCACAAGCATCAGCTGCGGTTTCTACCATTAACAGCGAAGCAACGATTTCGTCGTTTACTGGAAAAGAAGACAAACAAACAAACAACAGTTGAGCCTGATCAATTCAAGGGGAACCGAAAGGACATTGTGGAGTGTGTGTTTTTGGGGATGATTTCTTATTTTTTTGACACCCCTGTGTTCTCTTGTTTGCCAGACGCAATCTGGAGCTAAAAGCAAAAATGATTTTCTATACTACGGTTGTCACGTGTCGACCATCCGAGTCACCTTGTTCGAGATCATCTTCAGTTATAAAGAGTATAATGTAGCCAAATATGCAACTTGTTGTGTTGTTTTATTTCTTGTGATGATGCTGCATGTATCTCATGGCAATAATTGGGAAACATGATGCCCCATAAATTAGATCCTGCATCAGTTCCACTGTATTTCTCAGCATAATGCTCTGGTAATCGAATCGTATTGGACATCAGCTCTGTTTAGGGGAAGCAAATATCGACTGCCTCTTTGAAAAGAAATGAGGGGGGAAAGCAGCACATGAGACACAGCAAAGCATACACATCTCATTTTGGTCAAGGACACAAAACCTATTGTGGTGTTTCGTGCATTTCTTGTTTTGTGTCCTGTCTTTAACTAAATTTAGTTCTTCATGGTATACAAAACACTTGGGAGAAAATAATCAGTAATTATTTTCCTAAAACCACACGCGGCATAGTAATGATTACATTTGTAATATATTAATAAACACCACATTGTGCATTTTAACCAGGCATAGTTACATTTAATGCTGTGGAACATCTGAGACCTTTTGGAAAATCAGAATAGAGTTTTCAACGTAGATGTTGTGTACATGCATGTTTTTTTGTCTGTGATGGTTTATTTCTCAGACAATAATTATTCTCACATGATAGATGAACATGAGTTTGTAGACACTTGATCATCGCACTCTTATGTGTTGTCCAGTTCATTTCAAAGCTGTTCGGGGGGGTTGCGGTCAGGGATCAGGCTCGAGTTCTTCCACTTCATCCATGTCTTCATAGAGCTCGCTGTGTGCTTCCAAATTTGCGGCAACAGTTTGGTGAATAAGGCGGTGATGGTCAGGTGTCCACATACTTTTGGTTATATATTTCAAACGCAAATCTCGCATGCAATGAAGTAAAACCTTTCATTAGATACATGTGCAATTATTTCCAGCATAAGATCATACAGATTATATAGTAGTTAAAAATAGTCAGAAGCACAGAAAAGCCATACCATGAAGCAAATTAAAGGTTAGAAGGTGACCTATAATTAATTTATTATGCAATCCAGTTGGCTCTATATAAGAATGACTCATCCATGGAGAATATTTGGTGGTCTATTAAGTGCTGCCCTGATTTTATAGCTGTAATATAAGGCGCGCGCGGCTCTCAAGGGTGATGAGCTCGGCTAATTGCAGCACTAATAAGCAGCCTAGGTCTGAATACTAGGCTACCTTAAGGTCAGTTTGTCAATAGCGTAACGCTCTGTCCCGAATTCACGTGCACTCACTGACCTTACCAAAGCATCAGACATTTTCAGAAGCGCTCTCAAAGGCTTCCAGTCGGTCTTCACCTGATAACCCTTCATTTCAGTGACCCATAATTCAGTGCGAGAGAGCCATAGCTACTTGTTAGAATTAATTCTGAGAAGAACTCATTTGGGACGCGACGCATTACATTTTTCTCATCACGGCGGTTCTGACGTAGTGCACCGCTGCGCTCTGTAGACGGGACTGCGTGCAGCGTGGCTCCGCGCGTGAACCGAACCAAAAGGCTAAGGATGATGATAATGATGATGAGGATGAAGATGCATTGAACGGGACAGTCGGCGACGTCAGCGATCGATTCTCTGTAGCTGGTTTATGATGTGAGACGAACGGCTGCACTTTGCAGAGACGGCGCATATCCCGGGAAAAGACGGCGCGCGCTTGAGACAATTAGCTTAAGGACCCGCATATATATATTTATTTCTTTATCAATATTAATGCATCGCTGAGTTCTCTTTCACCGAAGACTGAAGCATGCGCCAGTTCGCGCTGGACGTCGGGACGTTCGTGACTCTGTGCACGGTGTGCGTGTGCGACGCGTCGCGCGGCTGCGGGGAGATTCAGTGCGGCGCGCGGGCCAACGGCAGCGCCACGTCGCCGGGCTGCTGCGATTTGCCGCTGCGCACCTTCGCCGAGCACGCGAGCTGGCTGGCTCGGAAGCTGTCCGGGTTGCTTATCCTGCTCGCCCTTTTCGCCGTTGGCTACTTCGTGCAGCGGCTCGTGTGTCCGCGTCACCGCCGTCGCGGTCGCGCACCACCGGAGCCAGAGTCGCTGTTAGGGGTGCGCGCCACCGCGTCGCAGGACACGCTGCTGGAGCGTTTCGAGGACGGCGGAGGAGTGGACGGACTGGACGGGGTGGACGGCTTCACGTCGCCCGTGCTGCAGCCGCCGGCCTACGACGAGGTGAAAGACCTGCCTACGTACGAGGAGAGTGTGCGCGCGGCCGGGGGAAGCGTCAGGCCGGCGGGAGCGGGAGCGGGGCGCGAGAGACCGGAAGCAGCCAGGATTTTTCGAAACTCTGTTTAACGGGCATTTTCCGTTCTCAAACAATACAACTCATTTTATCCGAATTCAAGTGCAATTATAGGCTAAGTGGTGGCGGTGTGTTTTAAATGTAGGTGAGTCGCTCCTGACCCAGAACTTTTCTAGCGTTGTGTTTCTTTTTATATGCTATTTATAAGAGCGACTGTACAGACTCTGGACTGTGGAGATTTGGGAGTATCCGAGCTGGAATAGTGAGATTTATGGAATGATATTTTCAGCAAGTGTAACTGAATAAATAGCTTAATGTAAGGAATATTTACCACAAATATTAATCAGTGCTATGAGATGTAAAGCAGAAATATTCCTGCAGCTGTACCTCTTTGGCCGGAGACTGTGAAACTGCCATATGCCTGATACATGACTATTTAGTTTTTTACACAGTGACTGAGAGGAAAGGCAAAAATAATCAGCATGTATATGAAAAAAAAAATACATAAATACTTGTGATCCGGACTCAGGGTAAAGCAGCAGCCCACTTCAGAACACGCTACAGCTGGGCAGGTGATTAAATGTAAGGTACACATCTGGGAAGGAAAAACTGAGGTATATATAATTCAGTTCAGCTGACCATAGGAACCCATGCTAATTAACCAAACAGTGCATCTTTGGTTAGTGCAGATGTGCAGCAAATGTGGAGGAAAGCAGGCCAGGACTTATATAATATTATATTTCCAGCGCTAGTGTTGATTATGGTGTAGTAACTAGTGTCATTCTATTTCTAGTCAAAACCTTGATATTCTAAAAAGATTTAAAAGCACTTACAACCCCGGGAAAAATAGTCTATGATGTCTCTGATCACGGCCGGTGGTTTCATGCAGTTCATTAATCCAGTTCCCTGTGTCCTGTATCAGGTATCATTTTGCAAAGTTTGCTTGTATCCACTACGACAAGCCAGTAATGCACAAGGCTTTAACATAAACACATTACTCAGATAGACGGTCATTAGGTTACTAGATCTGATGCATAAAAATGGTCTTGGCAATTAAACGCTGCAATCCATATCAAACTTCCTCTGTAAACAGACAATTTGTGCCAGCAGTGCAGTTATTCAATACGGCTCTAGCTGGTCAAATAGAGGAAAAATTGAGCCCAGATCAATGGGCATTATGGAGCATTAGAAGAGCAGGACTATGGTGTTCGAGCTGCTTTTGAAGACTCGATACGATCTTCTCTAAAAGTGCTTTGACGTGTTTTAATTATAAATTATAAATTAGAGCTATTCTTGCACGCACCTTGCTATGGATTTCTACACGTGAACTGACCACCAAAACCGAGTTCAGAGTTTTTGACCTCTACGAAAAGCACCAGAGCCCCAGCGGGACATGTGCACTTAGGACAGGGTTTTACAGAAAGTGAGACATTCCTCGCTGAGTCATGGTCTGGCTTTTCAATAGGCATTCCATCATGCATTAAGACGCTCTTTTCTGACATTCAAGAGTTCCCAGAAGTGGACTTCTTGTTAAGACTGCCCTCTTACAGGTTTTTTGCTTTCCACAATGAGCTTGTCCAGGGCTCCTAAAACCGAGCAATGCAGAAACGCTAAAATGCACGAATCGATTGGCATGATTTTATTTGTACGATAACAACAGGCTCTACTAACCGCCTGAGCATGTTGTGTGACGCTTCCCCTTTAATTCTCGCCCTATTTAACCTCAATTCACCTGCTCATCTGGTCAGAACGCTAGCTTGTCCACATAAATTATTTCAAGATTCCACCTTATGAGCTTTATTGACCAGAGAATACAAGGGTCAAGGAATTGTTCAAGTACATATGTTTCCATAATTTCCCAGCACATTTTCAAATCCTATTCTATAATTCAGAACTTACAAGGCAATAATCTGATCAATGTACATAAGCATCATTAAATTACTTTGATAAGTTTAGAATATATGCAGAGTCTTGCCCTGATTTTTCAGAACGTCGGGAATATCAGAAATACCATGCCATGTAAACAACAACTATCAACTGGTGTACACTGCATCATTTTAAGTCTAATAAAGACTTACACATTTACCTAAAATATGGAAGCATTATCATTATTATTACTACTACTACTCACTCTCAAGTTCAGATTTTCAGTTCCACCTGGCACTAATGTAAAGTACAGACCGGTGACAAATTAAAGGAAAAACAGTACCATTGTTATGTATGTTGGCAGGGGGCATTTACTTTTGCTGCCACGGTTTGGTCCTATGGTCGCTGCAAATCAATACCAAGTTCTTTTGACTGATTACCTTCATCCTATGAGGAGATATTTCTATCCAGGATGACTCCGCCCACATGCACAGAGCACAAAGGCTCTCTGAATTATTAAAGAAAAAGGTGAGGACACTCTGCACCACCACCATCAAAACACCAACTGAGGGAATATCTTTTGCAAGAACAGTATTCGACACTCCGGTGCAGTTCCAGAGACGTTTAGAAGCAACGCCAAGGAGCGTATACGCTGTTCAACGCACAACTAAGACGCATTATGTTGTTTTCTTCTTTCATTTGTACCACATTATTCATACTCATGATCCGAGACTATTATTCTAGCTAGATTATATTATAAAGTGTATACAGCACCTTTAATCATTATTTCTTTTTTTCCCCCCTCAGTTTGGTGCAGTTTGTCTTTGCTTAGTTCAGGCTTCCTCTGTCTTTTGCAAGTAAAAGGCAAAATTTGAACATTTAATTGTTTTGCTGCCAGAACATATAAACCGCATAATCAAAACATACGCACCGTTGGAAAATTGGCCGTATTCGAACGATCACGTGTTAAATATTTAACTTTGGCCTAAGCAGTGCTGTTTTCATGGTGTTTATACTTTCAGGAGCTGATCTCTCGGTATTCACAGTAAGCCTGTTTTTTACTGATATACATCTAAATTGTGTAGATCAACACTGGACAATTTACACATGATTCAGACCAGATGAGAAGAAGAAAAAAAAAATCAACATCTGGAGTCAGAGTTGGGGGATTTACTGTAAAAGCATTGATCTACAAAAGGAAGTAGTTTTTACTAGAAATGTTACTAGAAATAGATAATGTAAAAAAAAAATAAAAAAAAACCCATCCAGATGCGGTGATGAAAACTAGCAGTTTCCTGATGTTTACAGCATACAATTATTATTGTGATTTTGCTGTCGTGGACAAAAATCACACACCGTGAAAGAATTTTCGGTTGTGGAGTTAAGATCGGAGGACTGCATGGAATTACACAAAACTCCAATAGCTATAAACACAATAGCTACATATACGTAGTGTAAACAAAACAGACGGAAATAAGCATCCTTATGTCCTCAAGCTCACTTTGGAGAAAGTTTCCGTTTACGTAACCACGTTTCCTGTACGAGTCCAGATTAATGACGTAAGCAGACCGTGGTCATTTCTTTAAACGCGCGTCTGTTGTTGGAGGATTTTCAAGTCGATATGTAATAAAAGTGAAAGGAAAATAATTGTTCAGAGAAAAACATGTTTGCTGTTTCTCAGGAGTATCTATTTAACATGCCTGGAATCCGTCACTTATTAAAATCTAAGTACTCCGCTGTCCCTTGAAAGAAAATCAGAGATTAATATCTAACGATTGGCAGGGAAGCAATCGAGCTTGATGACAGTGAGTCTGGAGTACGAGACAGACCGCAAATGCTTGGCTGTAACTCACTTAAAATGACGACCCTGATGGAAGCCATTAGTTTTATGATACGTCATGGATCGGCTAAGTACATGTCAATGCCTCTTCACATAGAATGAACGGAGCAAACAGTTATGGACAGGAAAAAAGAAACAATTGCCTGGAAGATGGGTGGAGATATTAAAAAGGGAGAGATGCGAGAGAAAGCGATGGAAGGGGCCAAGGCCGTAAATCAAAGAGATGTTTATTGACCTTGACAGCCGAGATTAGCGAGAGATAAAGGAAAGAAAAATTTACGTTTATAAAACTAACACCTGCTCTACAGAGTATAAAATGCAGCGGCGAAAAATCTGCACTTCTGAAATGTACCTTACTGTAGTCATGTTTAGTGTTGCTATAGTTTCCCAATCCATCTGGACCATTTTGTCACCAGTTTGTCATGAAACACTGGCCACACCAGCCTACTTTTCAGAAAGACTGAAACAAACCTTGTTTTTAAAAAAAATTACTCTCAAATAACTTCTAATGCTGTGAATATTTTGTAAAAAAACAAAACAAAACAAAAAAACACTGACTCTCATACTCTCTAAAGCTTTTAGTATCACAGACTTAAAAGGTTGACTCTGGTAGATACTGGCACCTGGAAGTGCAGACAGCCAATCAGATTGCAACCTTTAAGATCCTGAAGGCTTATGGCCAGAAAAGAGTACAAAAAGACAAAGTGTCTGAGGTTGAGAGTGGAGTTGCTGTAGTTCAGCGCAGTCATGGATCCCTCTGACAGACCTGGAAAAAAATCCTTACTACAAAAATCGTTATATTATAAGCATTATATGCAGGGCTGGAAAAATCAGTAGACTGGGCATTTTCCCCGCATTTTCTTCCTAATGTAGTCTTGGCCAATTCTGTCCCACCGGTGTTCTCTCTCCGATCATACTACAATTAAGAACCAGGAATGGTGAAATCGAACACGCACTTCCTCATAGACACGTGAAGTCAGCCAACTGAATCACTGCATCACATAACGCACCCGAAGGAAAACGCCATCGACCCTCTTCCGCATACATGATCTCGCAGGTGCCCAGGATCAGCTAGTGTCACTGTGATTGACAGGGATGAGTATGACACCTCTCTCACCTCAGCCAAATTTTGCTGCCTTGGACTCCCAGCCCCAGATGGACGTGGTATCGTCGGGATTCAAAAGCGCAACATCTGGACAATAGCGCGAACGCGTTTCTGCTGCACCATTTGTTTGCCTGGCTATTCATTTTTAACAGGAAAAGAAACATCTGCTGCACTACACAAATCAGCCGTAGCGCGTGATTAGGCAATTTCTATTAGCTGAAATAATTAGTATTCACAAAAATAAAGACGCTAGACAGGCTCGAATAATATCTTTTACGTGGGATGCGAGGATGGAACACTACAGCTCGTAGCTGAACGCTGGCCAAGGCAAACACGATGTGTAACATTAAAACTGTTAGCAGAGGATAATAATCATATGCATTTGTGTAACTTAGTCTTTTGCTGTCACTTTCCGGCCAACCAAAACATTCGAACGTATACTCAGTCGGTAGCTTATAAATGTCTTATTTTTCATCCATGATGAGGCAAATGCAGAAATTATATTCGACGCTGCACTGAAATTGTTACACCTGGAAAATAGTGTGTAAACTATACTGAGACTATCGATTCACTCTTCTCCATCATGCAAACAGAAGCCAAGACACACTTGATTTGATGTGTGTATTTATTAAAATCTTTTACACATCATTAAATAAGGCCTTTGTTTCATCTAAGATATGACTGCATATACAGTGCATCCGGAAAGTATTCACAGCGCATCACTTTTTCCTCATTTTGTTATGTTACAGCCTTATTCCAAAATGGATTTTAATTCATTTTTTCCCTCAGAATTCTACACACAACACCCCATAACGACAACGTGGAAAAAGTTTACTTGATGTTTTTGCAAATTTATTAAAAATAAAAAAAAAAACTGAGAAAGCACATGTACATAAGTATTCACAGCCTTTGCTCAATACTTTGTCGATGCACCTTTGGCAGC
>JAQQZR010000018.1:4670568-4688384 GCA_030068235.1 Notoglanidium macrostoma | reverse complement strand
CTCTCTCTCTCTCTCTCTCTCTCTCTCTCTCTCTCTCTCTCTCTCTCTCTCTCTCTCTCTCTCTCTCTCTCTCATACACACACACACAGTGATAAACATTTACACACAGCATCTAACCTGTCCCAGTTGAAGAGGTCAATGTGGATCTGAATGGCTTGGTATATCAGGCCTGCTTGTAGTAATGTAGCTTCTGCCTCTTGTATTTGTCCACTGAAGAGTAGTATATGAGCAAGGGAGGATTCCTTAGAGGGCAAATCCTTTATAAATTTTATATACTGCACTTTATCCACCTATCAAAGACAACACACACACACACACGTCATTTTAAAAGGAATGCAGACTTGAGAGCATTGCTTTATAAATGCTCATCTTTCTGAGCATTACATTATAAATTACAGTACGCTCACCTCTCTGATGGCCGCATAAGCTGTCTCGGCTGTGTTAAGCTCTCTGTTAGCCATGGCCATGCCAGCCAGACATGCCCACAGGGCCTGATCCTGCAACACACGCACTCAACGTCAGTCCCTCAACAAACAGAAAGGCTATTTTGCTTCTTGCTTCTTCTTCCAATCTTCCTAACTTGTCCCTGTAGTTAACGTGCATGCAGCTAACAGACGGAGATGTCCAACTGAGCATGGCGTAATGAAGACTAATCAAAGTTGTACATGTGCGGCGGTATTGGAAAACCAGTTGGGTGTTGCAGTGGCTGAAAAATCAGGTTTGTTTCCGTGGGATAAACTAGCAGGCCAAGCGAGGTCTCTGAAATAACTGTCCCAACGCAAATATTCTTTACAACTGTAATTAAAGCGCATGGTATGTTTACATTACACTTCAATGCAATAATAACAATGGCAGAGACAGCATAAACCAAAGATAGGAAAAACCAAAGCACTGTGGTGGATGAAGCACACAGGACGAAAACGGTAAATCTGATGTGCAGCGTCCTCCAGCTGTGCATGCTATGGTCGCGGGAATATGTAATGAGGGTCTAAGATGGCGTTGATGCTCAGATGATATCATGACCTGACAGAGGGATAATAAGGACAGGAAGATCATTAGACTGGCGTCTCTGCTGGGACGGGGATGTTAATAGGCCCGGTTTCACTCTCTGTATGAGGCTCGTTACTGTGGTGCTGCAGGGCAGATCGATTAATTAACTGCAGAGAGGGAGAACAGACAGTGCAGAAAGGAGACTCGGTGCAGGAGCAGGGCCGTGAGACAGAGGGTACTCGAACACGGCGATTAACAAGCTAAAAACAAAAACAAGCAGAAGGTATGATGTAAATCATCCACTGTCTCAGCTTTAAAAGAAAATCACCAACCAAAACATTGCTGCACTGGTCCTCCACCATATCCGAGGCGTGGAGTAGCTGCTTAATGCACTTTCATTCAGGGATTGAGGATCTCCTGCACTGGAGCTATGAGTCAGCATGAAGTCACTGCCCTGTGGTGTGTGTCGCGCTGGTGGCCCAGTAAAACTCAGACCACTTTTCTGACAGTGGACAAACATTTTACCCAGCTTCTTCCTCCTCCTCCTCCTCCCTGTTCACTCCCTCTCCGGGAAGAGCCACGCCACTGCAGCATTTACCAGAAATACAGAACCCCCTCATCGCTGTGTTCCTCATCACACACCCACTGACCACCCCTCAAACTCCACCTGCTCAACAGGACACTCAAGAGCAACAGGCTGAAAACAACACGTTAGCCACTTTGGCAATAGACATGATGTATCATGATATTTTGTTGGTCTGAGAAGTTACAGAACACCTCCATTAAAAAAGGCTGTATTATTACATTTCCAAAAAAGCTATTATAACAGGCAAAGACAACTGTAGGATGGAAAGGATAGAAATAAGCAAGAAAGCATGTATGCAGGTAGGAAAGTGAGCAAGCAAATATGAAAGCAAGTACACAAGCACACAAGTAAGCAAGTAAGCAAGCGAATAAGTAAAGTAAATGAACAAGTAAGTAACAAAGTAAACTTAAATTCATTTCAGCAAGCAAGTAAACAAGTAAGCAAGTGCATAAGTACACAAGTAACAGCAAACAAGATTAGGCAAATGAATTTGGTAAGCAAGCAAGTAAATAAGCAAGTAAACAGGTGAATAAGTACACGAGCAAATAAGTAAGCAAGCAAGTAATCACGCAAGTAAGCAAGCAAACAAATAAGAAAGTGAGTAAGTAAGTAAGCAAGTAGGTACATGAGCAATATTTATATGCCTTCACTTATCTACCGATGGTCCAGGTAGGCAGGGGAACACTTCATGTGAAAACTATAGCAACAGAACAGATAGTGTGAGTACTAACGGTTGTGTAATGCCATTCTGGGACTCCCTTCAGGGTCTGTGGTTAGAGCCTCATAATGCTGGGAGGGTGAGGAGCGAGCGAGCGCACAGCTGCCTGCTGTGTGCATTAATTGCTGGGTGGAGGGTGGTTGTGTACGGTAAATGGTGACACACGAACTAATTAGAAACAAATTCAAACCACGCTGGCACTACCTCACAAACCCACTGTAGCGTCGGGCAAGCCGGTGTGGACGCTCCATCTGCCCGAGGCTTGTTCAGACACCCAATTAAAACTGCACACGCACCAGACTACAACAAAAGTAATAAATACAGCACACAGTTTTGGGGTTTTTTAAGGAGCAGGGCTTAGTGGAGCATTTAGTGCAAACCCAATGGACTGGTACAGACCAATTAAAATTTGCTTTAGTACAGCCTGCCTTGTCATCTGACATTCATCACAGCCCTATTATCTGATCAGTATGTAAATTTATAGATCAGGAAGAAGAAAGATAGAAGATTCGGCAGAAGTGAGGAACCTAGATAGAAGACGTAAAAAAAGACGTGAATTAGGGAAATAATAAATAGAGAGATCGGATGCAGGAAAAAAAGGGAAGAGAGACAGGCCATGACTCGTTTCTCTATAGACACACTCAGAATTTTTGAACTATTGATCTAATGTTTGGTAATCAATACTATTGACTTCACGTGTGCATTCCTCACGTCAAAACCCGAAGCATAGGGTAAACCAGCTGCTGCTCGAGAATCATTTAACTTTAAGGTCCACAATGTATCCTGCACTTACAGCATGTTGACCCTCTTAAAGTCCCTACGTGCACAGAGGAGAGACGCCGGTTTGTCTCAGCTACTAATGGCCTGATATTGATAAGTGATCAGGATTGGTGTGCTGCAGGGATGGACATCCTTCAGTGGTGTATTGGTCACTTTCCGTGGCCTAGAGTGCAAAACTGGCCATGCTGTCTGGATGGGAAGGATGGCGTTACTGTCTCTACATTACTGGCTCCTGTATGTGGAAGCGGGTAGATAGCACTTTCCTCTCTGTGTATTGAGCTGCCCTATAATGCTGAAGCATAAAAGATCAAAGTCGGCTGGCTACGCCTGGCCTTCATTCTCTCCAGCTGGTAGGTAAGTAAGAAGGCAAGCGAACAAGTACGTACGTAATTAGGTAATTAAGCAAGGAAGTAAGGAAGAAAAAAGCAAATAAATAGTGAGATCCTTAAAGAAAATGAGTTATTTAATAAGAAAAAAGAAGAAGAGACAAATTGGGGAAAAACAGGAAATCATTCCTTTAGCACTTAAAAAAAAAAAACCCCAATAAAAATAAGGAAGGAAGCAAGGAAAGAGGGAACGATGGAAGGAAGCAAACACGTGAGTAAATAAGTTGGTAGATAAGAATACAAATAAGCAAGTACATAGGTAAGCAAGGAAGGAAGTAATCAAGAATGCAATCAAGTAAGTAAGAGGCATAAATAGGACAAGAGAAGAAGAGATCACTAGTAGAAAAAAAGAAAGAAAATGTAGGAGTTATTTAATAAGCAAGAAGACGGGGAGAGACACATGGAAGAAAGCACAAAATCATTCCTTCAGCACTTAGAAAAAGAGTAAACATAAGTAAGTAAGCAAGAAAGGAAGGAAGGGAAAAAAATGATCTTTCAATATAAAAAATAACTGGAGTGAATAAAAAGGTAAGCAGATAAGGCAGAAGAGGATAAGATGAAGGTCAGACTGGTCAGTTCGGGTTCAGTAATCTATCAAAGAGCAACTGTTCACTGATCAGTCGTATTTTCACTCTGTGACAATGCTGAATGTTGTTTTCATGCCAATTTCATCTGCAAAATCATTTGTTCAGACATCACAGTCAGAGCTGCAGATCCATGATACACGCTGATCTGTTAAACAACAATTAAAAAAAAGGTTTGTTTTATGCCAACAAAAAGACCCTAAATTGGTGTCAGTCAAACTATAGAAAGTACCAGAAAGTGAGAGGAGCTTTTTCCTCAGTGGACAAATATCAGATGGAGGAACATCTCCTCTCTCCATAAAGGATTGCTTCAGTGGCACAAAGCGGCTCTAAAAAAAGTACTACTCGGATGGGCTTAGATTTCCGGTCAGTTAGCCTGTAATAACTGTGATCGATTTACACGGCATAACCGATGTCTGTATAAATCAGAGATGGGAGTGTCTTCATGATGTGCGCGTGGCTGACACACTCGCAGTTCTCGGTGTACTACACACACACGTCATCTTAACAAACTGATTGTTTTGCCCTTTGTTGAACTTGTTATACTTGAAAACTACCCTAGGTCACATGACCACAACGTCTAGGCTAAACCTGGGTCAAAAACCTTCAGAAGAGTCGGTTCTTTGACGTGTCCTTTTAAAAGTCTTCTATGTTGTATTGTTATGGGTTTTAAACTCAGACAATACTCGTTTTGTTTTAGTTTTGGCAGGAGATAATAGCCATTTCCTGGATTGTCTTTATTTTGAAGAAAAACCTCCTTCTCCCAGAGGATATAGGACATATATTACCTGGGGTTACTTCACTGGCCATTTTACAGGGCGTAAAACATGGAATACTGAGATGATGAATTCAGATGGAACTAAATCCTTATAGACATTCGGCAGGGTCTGGAAAAGCAAAACACTAATATGTGCAAATATGGGCCAGCTCATTTACACATTCTCAACTCCCACACTTCTACTCTTCTAGCGCAAACACACACACACACACACACACACACACAGAGAGAGAGAGAGAGAGAGCGAGTTACTTTCTCTGTGCATGCACAGACCGGTATATGTGTGTGAGAATCCCAGTCTAAGGTCTAATTTACAGGGGACTTTCCCAGGCTCGGGAAAGCTCAGCCATGTGTCCAGTGTCCGGCTTGTCTCCCTTTACAGCTCACAATGTGCAAGCAATTTAAGTCTCTACTAATGGAACAATTAATTTGAAATCATTAGCCCCAGGCCACGTTAAAACAGCTCCCCTCCGTCTGTGTCTCTCACTCTGGGTCAGATCACTCTCCCCATAACTACTGTATACAGAGCGAGAGCTGACCGCTCTCCGCTTTCCCACCACATGATGGACAGGCCATCTCCATGCCGCAGTCTGCAATGTTATGTCTTCTCATTATCATTTTTTTCCTAAAGCATTACTGTGCTTTATCAAACTGTCAGTGAAGAAAATAAGTCACATAGCTGTTTAAACAGGACCCAGGAGGCATGTTCCACTCATGTGCACTTCGGCTTGTATTATAAACTGCTGATAGGATTTCATGAAATTACATCGTAGAAGATACTGCCATTCTCTACTGGTGCAAGTGAAAGGAAAGAAAGATGAAAAGATGGGAGAGAGACAGACAGAGGGAGAGAAAGAGAGAGAATGAAGAAAGAAAGAAGTCTTAGTATTCATTGTTCGTATGATAAACTGTTCTATGAAATACTGATATACTGACAAGAGAAAGAAAGAAAGACAGGCAAGAAAAAGAAATGAGGCTGAAAGAAAGAAAGAAGTTCCACTATTTACTGTTTGTATTATAGACGTATATAAAATACTGATGCGAACAAATGACATCATTCATTCAAAAGGGAGATCAAAGGACGGAAGAGAAGAAAAGAAAGAAAGACAAGAAAAAAAAGACGTAGCTGTTGGTTGGGAAGATTTCACAATCATGGTGAAGATGAAGGAGCTAAAGTTCTCAGACACAACATTATTAAACAGTACTCAAATGGAAGAATCTAGAGCCAGAAATCACCCTAAACGTTCCCGTCACTACAGCCGGTTCAATAATATGCAGGTGGAACCTTTATGGAACCACAACACATTACCCCAAGACAGGTGCACCATGCAAGATTTCACAATGTGCTCAGTGCGAGAGAAGCCGGCAGGCAGTATGAACGAGCTGCAGGACGACCTGAGAGCTACAGGAACAACAGATTCACATGGAACAAGGAACTGCACTGCAATAATCGCTGTTCCTTCAGCCTACACAAATCTGCAAACCTCTGTTGAAAAAAAAAAATGAAGCACAGAGATGATGAGATATACTCTGGTCAGACGAAACCAAAATAGAACTCTGGCAGTAATTCATCAGGACATGTTTGGGGAAAGAAGGGTTGTGCGTCTGATCCCAAGAACACCGTATGCACGGTGGGAACATCATGAAACTGGGATCCGTTTCTTTAAACTGCACTGAGGCATTACACGTCATCAAGGGAAACATGAATGGGGTGATGTACCATTACATATTAGAGGAGAATTTAATCTCTCTGGCTACGAATCCTGGGGAGAAGACAACGACGCCAAACATACGGAAAGAATAGCTCTAGAAGGCCTTGCATGACCTTGCCAATCTCCTGGAAGTTACGGAGGACTCTTTTTGAAATTGAGAGTCCATCAGAGACTTTAGGGAAATGAAGGTGATTTGCTGCACGGACAGGTGTACCTTGTTGAAGCGGCACAGATGGAGGGCCTCTTCCCAGCGAGCGGAGCCAGTGTACTCGTGCAGCATGGTGGGGTAGGGCGGCACGCCGCTGTACACCAACGAGCCATCAGCTCGCCTCACAGTCACCTGTGTGCCCGTGTAGTTCAGGATATGTGGAGTGCCACTGAACTCACTGCAGGGGAAACAAGCACGTGGTCACTTAATATAGGATAAGACCACACACAGCTGAAAGTGAATGCATGCACTTGGATTGTGAGTGTAACAGCATGAATCAGCGTGCAGTGTTTTTACTCTTAACACTTCAGGGTGTGCTGTTTTAAGAAAATCATCGTGATACGTGTGAACACAGAGCGGAGTTACTATCACTAACCCAAAGAAATGATTTTCAGGGTGATCTTATCAGTGTTTTATTCCACGTTTATCACAGCAATTTGCCAACAATTTTGCTGAATATACAGTTACGTTTAAAGTTGTGGAACATTTGTGAAACAAGCTAGTTCCTGTTATAACTTACGGTTTAGCAGCAATAAACAGTTGGGCTCTTACTGGCTTCTCTTTTTTCCTCCCCTCTCTCTTGAAGTTTAAAAAAAAAAAATACAGCTTTTCAGGCTAGAATTTTAAAAATATTAACTTTGAGAGAGAGAAAGAAGTTGTTCAGGGGGATGAGTGTTTATAGCTGCTATATTGTCATCGATCACATGAACCTCTTTCACATTAAATGCTTCTATGAAATGTTTAAACAGTATGACAAAATCACATGGTGTAAGAAAAATAAAACGCTCCAGGTGCTTAAGTTGGTAATACATCATGCTACACTGTTGCTGATTACTTTCCTATAATATCGCATGCCATCATGTTTTATTCCTTCTTTCCAGCAGCTGTTTATCCCGAGGGAGCACGAATTGTAAGCTCCTCCTCCAAAACAGCTCAGAATCCACCATAACTACTTTTTTTCCGTTTTACTAATCCAACTCTGTGCTTGTCGGTGTCGGTATTAGGCAGTAATAGCACATGCGTTGTATTTACTCACAGGATTAGACCAAGTGTGAAAACCTACATTGGTGTGCGAGGCCGAGTGTGTCTCACCTGGCGTCCTTAGTGAAGAGTGTGTTGGGTAGCAGGTCCTTGTCTACAAACACAGCACTGGGGTAGTACCACACAGTGAACTGGTTGTCTTGGATTCCACACAGGATGTTGGCTGAGTCATTCCAGGCCATGGTGCGAACCATAGAGCCTGCGGAAAAAACGAGAAAGAGAGAGAGAGATTGTCTCATTAAAAATAATGGTCTTTCACTGCATCATGGATGTTGATATACGACTGCTATGTATATGAAACGTGGTGCGTATAACAACTGAAAGGTTTTACTAAGTACAATACAAAAATCACATAAAAGCATGAACACTAAAGCGAACTTAAGAACAGCACTTCCTGGCTCTGGCACTGTGCTTTTTGCATGAACAGTACAAAAAAAAAAATAAAAATAAAAAAGTACATATAAAGGGATAGCTGGAGAATGGGATAGCTCTTCAAGTTGTGTTGTTATTTTGACTTAATAACTCATTATTTCAAGACATTTGCTGGCCAATCATGTGGCAGCAGCGTGATGCATAAAAGCTTCAGTTCTTGTTCAGTTACATTCTTCCATTCCATTATATTCTAACCCATATAATGAGCGTATATAGTGAAAGGAAACCATTTGGGATCAGTTCTATATACAGTCAAGTTGAAGATGGCACTGGAGTTTTATGTGGGTGTTAGGAAAAGTACATTCAAGTTCAACATCAGTGGCAGGAAGATATTTGTCTTTTCATGATTGCTTAGAAAGTGACAATGTTTACATTTAATAGCTTGTAATGCATGCGAAACCATTCGAAACCCTTTCTAGCTAGCGGAAAAGCTCAACATTAATGTCTCCGTGTCTTCTCACCAATCTTGTGCGTGCTCTGCTCTCGGCCCAGTCTGCGCACAGAGGTCAGAAATAAGTCACTGTTCTTGTCAATCAAGGCGATCTTCCTGTCAATTGACGCGCCGCACTGGTCAAGGGCGATTTCCGTTACCTCCATCTGAGAGATGTATATACAGAAGTTTTAGAGAGAGAGAGAGAGAGAGAGATAGAGAGAGAGAGAGAGAGAGAGGAGAGCGAGGAGAGAGAGAGAGAGAGAGAGAGAAATTGGCTGCTTCAAAATCTAACTTTCAACTTGTTTTCCAACAGTGTCAGATCAAGACAGAGATTGTCCTTGTAAAAAATAAAGATTTACTACACTTTAAACTGAGCGTTAGGATCATAACAGGTGCTTAACCTGAACATTCACAATATGGCTGCAAGATGAAGATGAAGCATGCCCGTATTTCAGCAATGACAGCTTGTTGAATTTATCATGTCTTTAGGCATGATACAATTTGGAACCAACCCTTGGCTTGCAAATGTATGTGGTGAAACGTGCCCGTGCAGCTGTGGCGCGTACGATACGCTGGCGATGGAGTGAAAGGGTGTGAAAAGCATGCAGAGCGCAAACACTGTGCTGTCATGAAATGCACGCAGAGCGATTTTACACACCGAGCAAACGCACTGCCCGGCGCGTAATCCAAAAATTAGTTCAGGGATGGAGCTCAGTGCATATCAAATGCGACATTCCAGAGGAGAGAGCGAGGCAGAGAGCGAGAGGGCTCCTTCGGGTTAAGCTCTGTCATCCTCAGATGGCTCCTGACAGCCGCCTGTGTGCTCGGGTAGCCAGAATCGGGAATTTGTTTCACATCACTTGCTAATGGAGAGAGCAGAACATCTACGGGGTGCTGCGTGAGGAATAAGACGGAGAATAATGAGCTCACTCCAGCAGGAAAATAGTAATGGGAGATTAGGAAAAAAAATGTACATCCATCACACTTGTACTGGAGATTACTCGCAGTGACCTGCTGGAGTTTGTGTGAGGAAGGGCTGTGTGTGTGTGTGTGTGTGTGTGTGTGTGTGTGTGACCACTGGCATTGCTTTGAAACATTCTGTTATTAGTGATCTGGCAGCAAGAAGCATTAAACAGTAAATAAGTCAGTGGGCTCTGAGAGGAGCAGTCGGTTGGGCCTCTCTCTGTCTCTCTCTCTCTCTCTCTCACACTCACACACACACACACACACCTTGTGAAGACCTTCTATTGACATAATTATTAATGCATCTAATTAATGCTCACCTTAATCTCAGTCACCAATTTTCTGGCTCCTTTAGTTTCTAAATAAAATATGCAGCTGTCGTTTAAAAAAAAACAAAAAAAAAAAACATCCCAAATGGATATTTG
This sequence comes from Notoglanidium macrostoma, assembly GCA_030068235.1. Taxonomy (NCBI): domain Eukaryota; kingdom Metazoa; phylum Chordata; class Actinopteri; order Siluriformes; family Auchenoglanididae; genus Notoglanidium; species Notoglanidium macrostoma. The sequence continues at coordinate 4,678,348 of JAQQZR010000018.1, read as the reverse complement.
GTACCCGCCAAGATATAAAAACATGCCTACATACGCGCGCGCTCGCACGCATGCACACACACGCACCATACACAGCAAAGGCAGACAGCGCACACACTCACAGACCTCACTGGGACCTTGTAATGTCGAGATGAATGTATGTGTGTGTGTGTGTGTGTGTGTGTGTGTGTGTGTGTGTGTGTGTTTCTCAGCTTGGATAGGGAGTTTGGATGAGTGTGCGTGGAAGACAAATCCAGCTGGCTCTAGCTTTAACACTCCTGGGTTTTGAAGCTGCACTTGAGGAGTGCTGGCGCACACACACATGCTGACAAACAGTAACTGCTGATCCTGGCTACTCCCATCAACTCCGGTCCCAGACCGCCCCCCCTTTCTCTCTCACTTTCTGTATCTCTCTCTCTTTGACCTCTCCAAGCTCATCCAAGGCTTTGTGTGCACCAGCTGTCCTCTGGGTGGCGCTAAAACCTATAGTGATTACTCGAGTGTGGGAAAAGCATAAAAATCAAATATTTCATGCATCATCTTTAAAATGGCATTACCGACTAGTTACTCAGTGGACGTGCGGAGTCTATATTTAATGGCTTAAAAGGTTGTCAGAGTGTTATGATTATTTAAAAAAAATAAAATAAAAATGAAGGAATGAAACTTTTGCTGCTTGTAGCGAGCACTAATGATGCGTTCGCCTAAAGCTTGTGACTCAGAATTCCTACTTGGAAATTCAGAGTTCGGTATGTCACGATAAATCAACATGGCTGCTCAACATCGACAGTAAACAAAGTAGCACGAACTAGTGGAACAACCTCAGCGGCAGCACTTACCGTTTTTTTCATCCTTCTAGATATTTTCCTTTGCAATATTTCTAACAAATTTCTAAATATAATCCTACAACAGTAAGCTACGGTCCACTAATTTGATTGGTCGAATGGCATTCCACGTGCGCTGATATTTCGCATAATGCCAAGGGGATATTTCAGGGTATGTAATGTCTGTGTCCTGCATGTAAAATTCCACATCCTAGTTTGAAACCATGACAGTATTGTTAGCTGACATGGCAAATGATACTTTTAAGGAACATAACCTTTGACTTAAAATATGGAAGCTAGTCAGATGGAGACGGAAAGGAAGAAGGGGCGCCGATGTTCCCGGAAGCGCCTTTAACGAGAATGTCCAAATCAGTGTGAGCTAGCCAACATGCTGTGACGTGAGTGTGGATCTATTTCCACCAACGGAGCAAAAAGAAGCAGAATATTAGGCCATATTGTGTCCAGAATATCGGTCAATATTCAGTTCCTGTTTATAGAGAAGTTATATAAATGTTGTGCTGTTGTACCGAATATCTAAAGTGATGCTGAACAAATAGATTAAGGAGTCATTTACCTTATGGGTTAAAGGCTTGCCATCGCCGATGGGCTTTCCTGTCTGAGCGTCAAAAAAGTAGAGGACTGAAAAAGAACAGAGAGCATAAGCAGAACATTATGGTCCATTCAGGTAATGACTTTGTTTTGCCTTGTTAGCTCATGTTCCTGGTCAAACTGTGTGCAATTCATCAGTATCACTCACTTGGAAGATGACATAATCTTCCATTGAATCGCCGTTACTTTTGACTCGCCTTAAACGTCTTCAGCCATAGATGAGAAAAATAATATTGAAAAATAATGTCATGTCCTGTTTCTCTGACACTCGCCCCACTGCCAGCTATTATCAAGCCAAAACACTGAGCCTGTTTGACTTGGAAGAATGTCATAATACATGAATGATTGCTAATGGCTTCTTTGGAAAAACAATGTGTGTGAATTGTTCAGTAACAGATGACCTGTGTTGTTCTGTATATTACTGTACATGTTTATGCACGCCAGTGGATCTTAAAGTCGGGTAAAACTAATTAATCAAGCCTTATTCTGTATATTATTACTGTCTCCTGAACCTAAGGGCACTAAAGTGCACCATTAAAGCCTTACTCTTAAAGGTAATTATGATCCAATGGTACTTTAATACTTTTTAAAGGTTCTTTTTATAGCCACATTTCACAAGTGAATCATACATACAGTATCAAAAGTTACCACCTCAGTGACAGAGAAGTACACTTGTGTTTAAATGTGTAAAGTACCCTTGTAAAAATACTTAATGATCTTAATGCTTAATGATTGTATAATTGCATCAATACTGTTATTATTGTTCTACATTATTATTATTGATCATTTTGTTATCTATATGAACATTACTTCAAATATACAGTATATAATTTTTGCAGATTGCTGTTATTATTGTACATTTATTTGATCATTTTGTTACTTGTATTCACATTAATATGCAAGTATAATATAAGAACTTTATTACACAGTAACTTTTATTATTATGCATGGATTATGCGCATTATTATTAACATTCATGAATATATTGAATATGCATAGTATATTTACTGAACTATTATTGTTATGCATTTATTTTATGTTGATGTGATTATGACATTAATTGTATGTACTATATGTTTGTTATTACATACAGTATAATAACTGCATAAGGATTTTTATTATGCATTTCTCGGATTTATTTTGCTACTTTGTATAATAAAAACAATATTAATGAATTAAGAAAACAACAACAATAATAATAAGCATTTGTTTGACCACTTTAACATTCACTTTATGACATTTGTTAATATTTATATCGATGCTATGTATTTATAATTTAATTTTAACTTGTATTAATATTATTATATTATATATTGCGTACAATATATTGCTTGTATACTTGTGGTTATTATTACGCATTTATTTTATTATTGTTTTGATTATTTTTATCATCTTAAACTGGATCATGGATCGTTTGATTTGTGACTAGTGTTTGCAGTGTTTGACTAGTGGCCAGTGTGTGTGTGTGTGTGTGTGTGTGTGTGTGTGTTAGTTGCAGCTCTCCCTGTTCTTGCACTTGTTTCGGGTCAGTTAGTAAAAGCTCAGTTTTGTGGCACTTGCAGCACTTGGCCAGGGTTCTGCTTGTAAAAGAGCAAATCTGAGCGCAAGTGGAAAAAGGGCTTAGTCATTGTTTTGTAAATTCTCATCTGACCAAAAGCTTAATCGTTTTTGAAGTCAGCTAAAACCGAGCGAATGACTACGTCCTGAAGGTTCTTTAAAAAGGAGGCCAACGAAAACTCAACCTGAGTGTAGCTGCCACACCACTGTGTCCTCTCGTGCTTCACGATAACTCGACGGACTGGAATCAGGAGGCATGTGACGAACTTTACAGAGAGGACAAAACGAATGTGGGCGTGACGGTGACGTGACGTTTTCATTGTTTATATAAAACTAGCTGAATATTCACATTTGCTTTGGTACTGGATCTCATCAAGACATTCATTCTTTTTTCTTTGAGCGGCTCCCAGGGCTTTTAACCAATACTGATGGGTAATATACGATGACAAGCGGCAGTGTTACTGGATCAAAGACGAGAATATTTGCTCGATCATCATTTCCGACATACGCAAGCTGGTCTTGGCAGTTAAACGTAATTGTAAATGTCAAGCGTATCACACCTTTCTCATCGGCCTTGTCTCGTACAGCGATGGTATCGTTGCTCAGTGACACGGTCTGTGCGTTCAGGATATCCGTCCTCATGCCTGGAAACTTGGGAGCGGAGACCAGACGACCTTCATACGAGTACACGTAGATGCCTCCTCCATCCACCAATAGGAAATGCCTACATGGGAGACAAGGCAAAAAATAAAGAAAAAAAAGAAAACAAGGGTAGTATGAGAAAAAGATGGATGAGCTCGCTGTGTAGCATGGCCATAATTGAACCTTTCAGACAACAACTTACTAAACAAACAAAAGGGGAGGAGAGCCTATAATTTGTACCATTGCTTTAAAAACTTCACGACTGTTGCGAAGTGTTTTTTCCCCAAATGGATGAGAACAATGGACCCAAAGCGGCAATTGCTTCCCCGCCAAACGAGGTTTCACAAGAGAGGGAAGAAAAGCTCGCAGCGATCCAAGAGCTTCATTTCACAGAGCTGATGAACAATTACCTTGGAGAAGTGTAACCATTATAGCCAATGACTAATGGAGATCGCTTTTCCACATGAGCAGGTCTCGGTTCAAGTGTGCTTCACTGTTGGCTAACACCGAACACTGCTTTGGCAGGTGTGTGATAGAGGAGCCCTGGATACGGAGGGTAGGGGCAAAAAAGGGGCATGTGGAGTAGGGGTGGGCGTAAACTGATATCAACTGGACAACATTTTTGTCTTTTTTTTTTTTATAGCATCAGCTGTATCAGCTACCATAGTCAGTTCAACCAGTTTTACGTTTTATATTGTAGTTTTAAGTATAAGATAGATAAGATTATACTTTGTTGCTCTGAGGTTATGGTTTGTTTGTTGGTCTGCAAGAAACAACTGAGCACAAATTTAAATTTCGATTTTCATGAAACTTGGTGGCAGGGTGTAGCATGGAACAAGAAAGAACCCATTACATTTTCAGTCACGGGGCAACTTGACCAATCTGGTGTCGTTTTCGCTAATGCCGCGAGATACGACATTTGTCTCTGCGCTCAGCGATGCCATACATCTTAAAATCCAGTAGATGGCAGGAGAGTGCATTAGTGACGAAACATAGCCAATGTAGGAATATGAGGACTCCACTGAAAATGTATCCAGATATATAAAGTGGCTCCGGTTGCACATTTGCATACAGAAGAGTCGACTGTTGTCCTTGACGGCAACAGATCTTGATTTTCGAGATATTATCTTGTTATTAGTTTGTTATTTTGACTTAGTAAATTGTTATGGACTTACTAACTTATTTCGACTTACTTAATTATTATTTTCGTTTTGACTTACTGACTCGTTATGTTTAACGTACTAATTATTTTGACCTTCTAACATTTTTATTTTGACTTACTAACTTTTTTCAATATATTACCTCAAGATACTGTCTCAACGTCATTCTGACCTACTAACTCATTATTTTTCACTTACTCATTGCTCGTTATGTCAAGATATAATCTTGTTATTCTTACTTAGTAACTCATTATTTTCGACACCGATTATTTTGACTTGCTAAATCGTTACTCAAAGATATTCAGTTATTTGGACTTGGTAATTCATTATTTTGGATGAATATGTTGTTTTAGCTTGTTATTTCAAGACGTCTCATTATTTAGATTTTTCAAGCTGTTTTGTCTAGTTTTATTAACTTCAAGAGAGCAAGAAACAGGAAGCCGGTGTGAGAATGCCTGTTTATAGCTGCTATAATTGTACTGGTAACAGAAATGATCTTGTTTCACAGAATTTAAGAATGGCCATCTTTGGCTGTGGAATAAAAGGCATAAAACACATTGGGTCTTCATCCAGGAGTTGGTCATTTTATACAGCACACCATGTCATGTTCTATTCTTACTTATTTGTGTTAGCATTAGTAGTACTAGTATTCTAACTTGCTCTTGGCGTCCCACTGACAGTGATCTCAGAACTCCTGGCTTCACAGATATAAATCAAATGAGTAACAAAACACACAGCGGAGTCTCACCTCTCGGCCTGGAGCATCAGGCTGACCGTGCCTTCCTTCAAGTCGAATATCAGTGGCGTGTTCCAGTTTTTAATGCTGTCAGAGAAATGCTGTCTTATTATTAGAACAATAATATTTTCACATTATTATTATTAGGACTACTGAAATAATATGATGGCGACTAAATAAAACAGATGTGAGAGAAAAGGTCAGGATACAAAAATCATAAAAGCAACAACGCTCAGACCACAGCGCTGCATGAGATCATTGTGAAAGCGTGAGTCACAGGATGATATAACGTGCAATCAAAAACAAAAAGCAATAAAAATAAAGAGTAAAGGGTGAAAATAAAGAGTGAAGGGCAGCAACGATGAAATGAAATACCTGTAGACTAAACACTGCAGAGCGGTGGCCACGACCAGGTGACCATGAGATAGTGACGCTTTAATAACTCGATCCCTGAACTCCAAGGTATCCACGGCGTCGTTTAGAACGTTCCTCACCTAAAACCCAAACGAAACACATTGATTATATATTTTAAAAAAAATTATTTTTTTTTTCTTTTGCCGTTATTGATTATATTTTCATTATTTGTATTTTTTTTTTTTTTATTTAGTTATCCATTTATTTTTGACCTTTTAGTTCTTTTCTTTTTCTTTTTTTTATTTAACATGCTATATAAATAAATCTTATTACTATTATACATCACACACCCACTTATTACACGAAACGGAACACAAAGACATAAATCGTCAGTTACCAAAATATTTATCGGATTTATTTTCAGCCGTTTGTAAATTCCCGAGTCGGCAGATAAACTGTGGATAAACGACGGGATTATTTCTGCTCCCTTGCTTCAATTAAATTAGTTCATCATAAAACCAAGAATAGAAACCGCAAAGTGGTAAACCGAGAACCAAGATAGCGAGTAGGTATAAAAATAGCCCACAAATATACATATAAATAGGAATAGAGCGGGAAAGGAAAGGACATTAAGGGCCTGTGTGCACAAGATGAATGAAAAAAAAAAAAAAGAAAGAAAGAAAGAAAGTGGTGGAGAAAATAAACTGATGAAGACATGGGGTTGTTTGGTTTTTGCAAACTCAACTCAGCAAGGGCTATCTATAACAAGGGTGTGTGTGTGTGTGTTTGTGCACATGCACAGGGGAGTAAAACGCGAAACACACGAGAGACGCAAGAAAATATCTTGCGGTTTGCGTGAGTTTAAACACACTCCAGTGGTGGTTGCTCCTGGACAAGCTAGCCATTGTCACTACCTACACTCAGAGGCTTATGGCATAATGGTGCACACCCACACACACACACACACACACACACACACACACACACACACACACACTCACAGAGCACGTTCCCTTACTGAAGCCCATGAAATGTCAGCAGTACACTACAAATCAACTACACCTCGCACCTCTCTGCTTAGGGCAATTCATTTACTTTAGCAGTGTATGTACTCAGGAAATGACCGTATGCTTCTTCTATAGAAGATGTATAAATTATTCACCAAAAACATTCATATAACATGACATAAGAAGCTGTAGAGTTAACACAATAGCTAAATGAGTTTAATGCAACACTTTCCAACATAGCTAAACGGCTTTTCTGGGGGTTTTTTAGTTGAAGTCTCACGTTAAATGGAGAGGCAGGGAAGTTGCACAATTCGGTAAATAAAGGTTTAAAACACACAACTATAGAACTATCCCATCGAGCACTGATGATAATGGCCTCCAGAAGAAACAGCCGTGAACGAGAATCTCACCGAAACTGTTTTACGTAAGGGATAATACACACACTGTGCTATTATAGAAAAATAATCAACAACTGGGTGGCTGTGCTTCTTATCTGGTTACACAGTTATGGTTAATGTTGTGGAACGTCATTGTTATCACATAAGTTACAACAGTTATAAACAACTGCTCCCTCACCAGCCTCTTTGGAGAAAAAAAATGAAGATTGTTCCACAAACACGCGAAGCCCTCTATCCTGAAGACTTTCCCATGATAAAGGAAAAGCTTTAATCGCGGACTGCAAACCGCTGACACCGGAGACTCCTTCCTAAAATAAACATCATAGAAACCTTCAGCACTTCGACTATTATATGTTACGGTAATCTGCTCACATAGAGTGTCCACCATACAAGTCTCAGTGTAAACATCCATCCATCCATTATCTATCCCGCTTTATCCGTCTGGGTGGCGGGGAAGCTGGAGCCAATCCCAGCATCTACGGGTGAGAGGCGGGGTACACCCTGGGCAGGTCGCCAG
>JAQQZR010000018.1:4651413-4663151 GCA_030068235.1 Notoglanidium macrostoma | reverse complement strand
GTGTGTGTGTGTGTGTGTGTGTGTGTGTGTGTGTGTGTGTGTGTGTGTGTGTGTGTGTGTGTGTGTGTGAGAGAGCGCTCTTCCACATGGAAAACAGGACAAAAGCGCTCCTAACCTCCTGTCCTAGTGTCCCCTACACGACCTCGGATCAGCCTCCCCTTCTCACTTTCACTCCTTTCACTCTTTCTTTCTGCGGTCCTATACCGTGTCATCATTATTTGAATATATTTCTTAAAGTGTGTGTCTGCGTGTTACTCCAGGGCCGTGTTCCACCACATTAAGGTTTGAGATAAATTTGAACTTCCATCCATCAGGCATTTTTTCCTTCCATTCCCCCCCCTGCTAAAAATCCCCATGAAGGGAATTTGAGGAGTAATGAATAATCATGTCATATTTACAGTGCTCACACGCTCACTGCGACCGTGGGTGGTTATTGAACGGCTATTCATACGTGACGAACGGAGGAAAACTCCCTTATTAGCCCGACGCTGAATTGGACTTGGCTCGTAGAGGACGCACTCACTGGCAGGTTGTATGAGTAAGAAGGCTATTGCGCAAAGAGATATTCCATTATTTCTTGCAAATAAGCTTCATTTTCTCAATGGCCTGTAATTAAGTATGTTTAGACAAAAAGTCTGAGAAACACTTTGTACAGATTCATACTGAAATCCAAAAAAAAAAAAAAAGTGCGTTTTTGCTACATGACGAAGATGAATTTTGTAGAACTTGTACTGAAAGCCTATATCCATAAATCATCATAACTGTATTATATGTGTAGCTCTACTACACGCAGATGTACTTTTATCCATTTCGAGTTACAATTAAAGTTGTGGAACATTCGTGAGATCACTTTCGTTCACGCAGGTGAGAACGGAGCAATCCTGCTCGGCTCGGAGCGGTGGTTTTGCTCTAGATTCTGCTGCAGGAAGTGAACCAAACGGGCATTTTGGGCTGCAGCACTTTTCGTTGTAGATGTGAGCTGCTGAACGGAGCTGCAAGGACGTAGCTGAAGTACGGCAAAAATGTAACCAATGAACAAAAAGACCAAAGAAACAACACACAAAATTGTTTAAACTAGCTATCATCTGATCATTTATTTAGCACTGGCTCCATGTTCTCGGTTCGTCACTGTGATTTCCGCGTGTACCTGTTTTGTTTTGTTTACCTTTTCCGGTCACTGTATTTCTGACCATTTTCAGCCTTACAGGCCCCTCAGCCAGTGTTTTATGGGTTCATTTTATTACATTGCATGTGAAACCAAATCAAATTCAGATTCACCAAACAGACTAACAGGTCTGAACGCATCCTTAGATGTTAATTTTACGTTTTCTGTATTACTGTGTGACTAGAAAATTATTAAAAAGTTTTTTTCCCCCCTTTCCCTCAATGTTCTCCTTAATTTTGAAAAATTCGCATCCCACAACACCTAACTGGTCGGGGTGAAGGCTAACGTGTGCTTCATCTGAATTACGTCAAACCAGTCAACCATATCTTTTCAAACTGCTCACAATTTTGCAGCACTGGGCAACGCAACACATTTGGAGGAAAGCGCTATCTACCCTCTTCCACATACATGAGCTCACAGATGCTGATGATTGACTCATGTTCATTTTGCTCTCTTAAGCCCTTTTTACACAGAGATCCTGCAATATTGGTGTAAAAAAAGACCCCTCGTTATGCTGGCTTTGGCTGTTTACACTGAACCAAACAAAGCCAACACAGTGTGTGTTTTCACGTAGCGAGCAGGCTGTGTCAAAGAGGCGTTAGACACGTGACCACGGCTATCTGTGGCATAGTTTACTATTGAACTTGTGATCTCAAAGCTTTTCTGTTGTACCATTTTGGCCTCCAGAGAACGCTGACCACAATCTCAATATTCAAATCAGTAATGACAGAATGAAGCACTAAAGTCTACTGAAAAGCTGATGCTTGGAACAGCATGCCATCAACCCATCTACAGAACTCCCAAAATCCTGACTTTTCCTCTTCATAATACAGATATTTAGCAACTATTAAAGACACTCAGGTGGTAAATATACTTATATTTGTAGCGTATACTACTTCATTTCTCAAAATATCCACAGTGCTTCCAGAAATGTTCTTTGTTTAACATATAGATTATTTCATCATCATAAGGTTTTTCTCAGTAATTAACCTCCCTTCCTGTATGTCTCCCTAGAACTCCTAATCTTCCTTTGCTTGCATTCACATGCAGCGCAAACATCAATAATACGTGAGCGGTACGTGTCGAGGACGTTGACTGATTGTACTTGAAGTGCAATTTGAACCACAACTCAGAAGTCTGGAAATTAGTTTATAGCTCAGAGCTTCACACACTTCAGGGCCGAGCTTCACTTTAACCGCAGGGATATACGCAGCTACTTAGACTTTTATTATCTGGATCTGAATCTGCGTCGTCTTCCAGTGCTGTATACGTTCCAGAGTCTTGAATGCCAAATGCACAAATAAAATGCACACAGATGCGTGTGCGCACACACACACACACACACACACACACACACGACTTTGTCAGCGCTGCTGCCCTCTTTTGGGGGAGCCTCCTTCCTTTGCATGGTTTTTTTTTTTTTTTGACTCTCTCTCGCCGCACATACGTTTGCCATTAGGATTGGCAGGTGCTGCTTCTCCACACCGTAGCCTTATTAGAGCGAGAGAGGAAAGGGCTGTAAACTGCAAAGGCACTCTCTCGCATTCTCTCCCTCGGTTTTTCTTTTCGCTTGAGACCAGGAAGAGTGCACCGAAGCTGCGATCTGCGCCCTGGTGTTATAACCTTGATAAGGATGGAAGGTCTTTGACAGGCTGTGAAGCTTAAATAAAAATCCAAATCCTTATCCTTTTCCCATCGTTCCCTAAAGGTGCATTGAGTGGATCAGTTTTAAACTGCTTTCTAATCACGCATTTATAAATGTTTTTTTAACAGGGTTCAACAACTGCCCTTAGACTTCCATTATGCGGTGTTTTTTTCTCCCCCCTCGGTATAGGAAAACACCTTGTTCATGGTAATCACATGTGCTACACATGTGGTAAGTAGAGGTGAGGCTGAAAACCATGAATCTTTAATCTCAGTTTGCTACAGTGTGATTAGTCAGAAGGTGTTGATTAATTTTCTATGACGACGGCTCTGACAGTACGCCAGCTGTAAATTAATGTGCTCTTTGTAGCACTGGTAATACTTTGAGACTTGTATGGCATCTGTTCCATGAGATGTTGGCCGTGATGTGTAGCCTACAGTATATGATTTACCACGGTACAGAATTCATTACCCTTAAAGCTAAATTTTTTTAATTGAAAAAAGAAAAAAAATTAAAATAGGTCGTTCGATGTACGTTTCGTGACGGGCTTTGTATTTGCAGGTAGCTAGAAAAGTAGCTTGCACTGCTTATCTGCTAACAAAGCTCTCACCAGAGGCACCACTACATACCTACATATCTAAGGATCTTCTAACTAATGAAACACAAGTTAAATAATGCGCTAAAGTGAAAACCGGTTGTATGTTTTACATATTATGCGCCAGGTTTCTTAGCTAACTCTATTAACTAGCTGTACAGCGCAGGCTAACTTTGCTAGCTAAAGACACCAATGAGCTCTGTTACTCCCTTCCAAGCTTTATTTTCTTTGAAAGGTCTCTATACACATTTAATGAGAGCGCTAATGAGATCATTTCATTTTTTTTTATAGGAACTAATTGCAGGTAAAAAAAAAAAAAAGGAAAAAAAAAAAAAAAAAGTGAAATTAGGAACAGGGGAATGATGTCATGATGTGGCATGCCATATGATTGGTCCAAGAAATCATTCCAGCCAATCATGTGGATTTATTGAGTTTATCGTGTCATTGCCTAATTTGCTTATTGGAGTGTAACGCACCGTTGTTTGAGCGTAAATAAATAAAAAACCCTGAATAGTCGCCGGCCGTGTCTTCGCTTGCTAGTGTGAACGCCGGGCGTTCATGTCAACTAATGAACAGAACAAAAACACGTTTTTTAACAAAAAAAACAACATATAATCATTGACAGGGACTTGTATGATAGACGCTCCATGTAACCTATGACTGTTTATAGCTGATAAGTAGTATAAAAGAAAAACCATTTTTGTCCTACAATGCTGTTTTACCCTGACCCGATAGGAGTAACCTGAATAAACGCAAGATGAAATACAGAATGAATATATTCAAAACAAAGACAATGGTGCAGATGCATGAAATACATTCAAACTACTCCTTCCCTTTCACTTCCACCTGGACTGTGTGTGAGAGAGAGAGACAGAATATGTGTAAAGAAGGGGTTAATGACACATGCTGGAGTCTAATGGCTCCCTGTAGAACTATCTGCTGATTCAGCCCCATTACATCAGCCACGTTAAATATGTCTGTGCTGACCGAGACAAGCCTGCTCTGCTTCTCCTCACGAGATGCTAATCGGCGGGGTGGCATGTGACACGCACACACGCGCACACACACACGGGTAGTGTTTACACATACTGTCAGGCGGAGGGGAGGCTTGCGCTCGTCTAGTGGTATAAATTAGGAGAGCTTGGCCGGAGAAGCCCAGCTGGCGCGCACACATTCGGCAACACAATGCTCACATGTGTGTGCACACCAAACTGGCCATGCAATGCACAGCTACACCTTTTCTATAGCTTCTCTTGCCATCTTCAGTCAAACCTACGAACACACGCCATTTCAAATACACTGGTGTCTCTGTGTAAAGCGCTGAGGGTGTACATGCACAAAGCATCTCTGAAAACTCACCTACTGCTTTACGGTCTACAGCGCGGAATGGTGCGAATGAGGAATAAATCAAATTCGGCCTCTCAACACGCAGCAGTCTGTAAATTTAGAAAATCCAGTCCTGTCCTTGCCGCTCGGTGAACACAAAAGCGCCTTGTAACTTTACCTTATAAAACTGTAAATTAAAACATGCGGCCACTATAAATACATCTACTCAAGCGTTGACTTATAGTCAAAGTTAGCGTCTTAACGTCGGTCATGAATTTGCCAACAACTGCAAAAGTAAAAACCACGCTGTTTCTAGATCTTTTCAGGACGGATTTGATGGACTGTGAAGCACAGGGCTGCTCATTTCTCAAATCGGATTGGTCAGAAACTGTTGACTAATTATCTATAATAGCAGTTCTGACAAGAGGGCTGGATTGGGCTCGTTCTAATATGCTTCTGTTACTACTAACAACTCCTTCAGGTTTGGCGGACGAGCTACACAGGCTAAGGGTACGTCCACGCCAAGTCGGGGAAAATCTGGAAACGCAGATTTTATGTAAAAAAAAAAAAAAACATTTCTCTGTACACACTATCATTTTTTTCCAAACGTCCCAAGCCGACACCGAAACGCCTTTTGTTTGTTGTTGCACCATTTCCGGTCAAGTCGGTTTTAATTTTAAGCACATTTTGAGAGAACAACCTAATGTTAGCAAACGTTCACCAATCATCGTTTCTGAAAGTCTTCGTTTTCCTTGTCTGTAGCAGAGTTTCCATTGCAGTTTGGCGCGAGCCTTTTTTTCTTTTTCTTTTTTTTTTAACATGTCGACAAAAACCAATTGCGAATGGTCTAAAGCTGGGCTTTCTACTCTCGCGATAATCATTCGCGTCTCCGAGACCCGATATTTGCCACGGGATTTCGATGACATCCACCACAATACATGTCGTATTGTTTAACCGAATGCATTTCAATTCAATTCAATTTTGCGAAATATAGCTTTGTCGAATCGGCCGACAAATCGCCTCATGTGAGCGCGTAAACGTTTCCGTGATATCCGAGAGTTTCTTTTTGGTTTTTTTTGGGGGTTTTTATTCAATTCACACGTTTCCATTCCATGTTTTTTAGTGTGCACTTTGAAAATGTGGTACAATGGTACAACGCAAACCCGGTGTTTTCAAATTTATGCAACTCGGAGACCGTTTTCGGAAAGTGTTGTTTCCGGACAGAAGGGCTAAACGGAGAAATAATAAGAAATTCGACGAAGCTGAGCTTGGGTAATTTCCAATATACGGTCTAGACTGGTGTAAAAATGGTAGCTAGAATAATTTGTTTAGCTACATCCCAAACTGCATATTACTAAAAACAGAATAAACAACACGTCAAAATATTACGCCATTCGGGAAATCCTCATGTGTGCGAGACGGAACGTATAATTCCTTCCAAATTTTCCGATCGCGGATATCCCCCTGCTGGTCAGGAAATTTATTTCCATTCGTGCAACAGGCTTTTCCTTTGTTTCTGAAGTGCAAATTTCGCCAAAGATGTAAAACAACAGGAGGTGATCATCATTTGGCATGGTTTATGGTTCTTAGGCATGTTTTTTATAGCACAGTCCCCTCATCGCTTCTTATCTCAGCAGCCCTGTCCAAGCCACTCTTATCACACTACAGCCTCACAGACAGAAAAAGAAAGCGAGAGTAAAGTGTGTGAGTAAAAGGAGTAGGAGGAGGGAGTTAGGGGGTGTCGAGAGGAGGGAGTCTCCTCATCAATCTCTCAGTAAATTAGAGGAGCTTGTAAACGTCGCTTTGCGCTGACCCCTGAGAGCCGGGGTTGCTTGGGTGGGGGGTGGGGGGACGAATTCAGCTTGATGTTCTTAGTAACGTCCACCTGAAGAAAACACACCTAATCCAACATAGTTTCCGCTAATAACTTACTCTAATCAGTGGGCTGTTCTGTTCGCTCACTTGCTTAATGGTACAGTTCTACATGTTCCACTTGTTGTCGAATACTTTTGCGATATTCACATTACAAAGTCTCACAAACCGAAATTTCACACTCATGTCAGCTCATGGTAAAATGCTTTGATCACATTAACTGCTGCAGCGTAATAACAACTGGCCCTTAAATAGAAACCAGACTTCTGAGTTCACAGTTACGTCATATTTCATAAAAGCATCGCATTTGTGGTATTCGCGGCTGCTGTGTTGAAAATGTATCGCGGCGCATACACGAGACTGATACTCAATCCAAAAGTGAGTATTTTTGGAAATAAAAACAGAAAAAAAAAAAAAAAAAAAAGAAAGAAAGAAATACAGGGTCTGTACTGCATAACCAGGGGTTTGTCATTTTTTTTTTTTAAACTTAGTTACGGTGGTAGAAATGATATCACACCATTATTACATTTATTATTGAGTAGCCATTTTGACTGGTCACTTGAACGGAAACGGTTTAAATCGAAGCTCTATGAATCAACATATAAATAATATCAGCTTGAACCAAATACATGAAAGCTCTATGGGTCTAATAAGTAAAGATATCATAAATAAAGATATATTAAAGTTTGAGAACCTTGAGTATAAGTAAGGAAGAGCACGACGGACCGTGAAGTTATATGAAAATAACGACCACTGGGGGTGGTGTGATACGGCACAACGCACACGCGGAGTATAAGCGCTCGCTCTGAAGTGTGTTATTCTGCTTGGACCAGAGAGAATTACTATAGTAACATAATTACTTAGTTTAATTTATTAATGAAAACGCTGTGCATTTAAGGGTTATAGTTAGATTTAATGTTGTGGAATGTGAGAGATAAGTCAGTTCCTGTTCTCACTTGTGTTATAACCACGATAAACAGTCACTCCCTCAACAGCCCCACTCTCTCTCTCGCTCTCTCGCTCTCGCTCTCTCTCTCTCTCTCTCTCTCGCTCTCTCGCTCTCTCTCTCTCTCTCTCTCTCTCTCTCTCTCGCTCTCTCAAATGTCATTTTACAGAGAAACAGGAAAGCATAAACTCCTCAGTCCTAAACACTTTCCTGTGCTGATAAACGTCACTGAAACTGTTACAAAGCACTTACAACCAAAAATCCTTTTATAAACGTTAAAGAACGGCCGTCGATGAGCGAAGGTTTTACTTTGTTAAGCAACGTGTTTTTAAACCTGCTTATTATTAGTCTTAAATTATGTGAAACGTTCAAGTCCCTGTGTATTAGCTGTTACCATGGAAACAATAACGTATTAGAACGGGCCCATTATTATTACCTTGCTGTTTAAGTCGTGGCCGGGAAAGTACTTTCCAGTACGAAAATAATGAACACTTTGACCAATCAGACTAAACCATGTAGTGCTATATAGGGCCTGGGATGTTTATCGCTTAATCTTATTTTCCTGATAGCACAGCTATTAGACATCTCAGCTGTACGATCTAGTAACATATTTCTGGTCCACGTTCCTTTTTTCCGAGCTAGTTATTAAACTTCATGCTAATGTTTTCCTGCCATACATTCATGGTCGTGAATTCCTTTCATTTTAAAGCCCAAAGTTATAATATAGTGCTTAAGCCATTACAGAAGCGGTTATTTTTGGAATCTCTTTCGCAGGATCAAGTGTTCGGTACCATATAAGTTTATGAGCCATATGTTGCTAGCATGTAACCTAGGTTTCATAGTTCACGTTTCACGGATGATGATCCCTACCAAAACAGCCAGTGATACATCACCAGCTTTGTTTCAGAAGCATGATCATTATTAAAGCATACAGATTTCTCTTATTTATTGGCGAAAGAATGAATTTGTCTCTGCAGAAGTCCAAAGTAAAACCATCTGCTACGACACGGTACGGAAAATACGATACACGTGCGTACGCACACTTCTCAGGTTGTGTCTATCCGCGCTTGGTCGTTGGAAGATCCAGCAAGCGGCTGTTTAAAGATTTAAAGCTGGCAGGAGAGGCTTCGAAAGGAAGCCCTGTGGAACCAGTAATGGCTCTTTAAGCTGTTTATTATTATTATTATTATTATTATTTTTTTATTCTTAGATAATGGCAGAGCAGGCTTGGGATAGAGTGCAGGAGTGTGCGTGTTGTTGAACTGAAAGGAGCAGAACCTCAGCCTGACCTAAACTAATATGAAAAACAAAACACAGCTAAGGGGGGTTGGCAGGCCTGCATGTCAACTGCTGCGCGGGCCCAGACGACGTGCATCTAATGTACTGAGCTTTATAATAAAGCCTGACCCACTGCGTTAAATTACACACTATCAAACGCAACGAGTGCTCCAGCCCATAAAAAAGACCTGCTCCGAAACGTCCCATGGCACCGCTGTGTCTGAGCTTGCCTAATCTCGGCGAGATTCACTGCCATGCTTTATCCTTCTATCTCTCTATTCAATATCTGAAAGACAGAGAGAGCGCGCGAGTGAGAGAGAAAGGAGTCCCGCAGACCCACGCACAGTAAGCCTCATAAAAATGCAGCCAACCACAGACATCAAATATCCATCCTCAGATGATAAGATGCATCAGAGTCGTGTCTGGGCATTCCTCGATGATGCGGGCGCAATCCGGCTCCATTAGGAATCTCGTGTCTTTTAAAGCCCTCGCAGTAAAGAACTTCTCCTTCTCAAAGACTCTTGGCTTCGCAGCGGAATACAAAGCGATTATTACTTGACTTCTAAGCGCTGCCAAAGCAACCGTGTCATAAAACAGATTAGGCTTGTAAGACGTGGAGTCGTAGTTCATTGTCTTTGTCCAAAACCTCTCGATTAACCCCTCCTCTCACTCCCACTCTCTTTGTTTTGGCAGTACGTCCACTCCGGCGAGGGCATTCTGAAGTTCACACACAGTGCTACAATAACTCAGGAGCTGTGTGTGTGTGCGTGTGCGCGTGTGCGTGTGTGTGTGTGCGTGCGTCGTATCTAAACAAAACATCATCCATAACCTGACTGAAACGAAACATCAAAATATACTCATAGCTTGCATACAAGCTCATCATTTGGGCCGGACGACAAACCCTTGAGAGGCTTTAAAACAAACAAATCACACACATTGATGACCGCAGACGAATGTGTGTGACTACCACGCGGGTAAAACGGAGCGGCTGCGGTTCTATCAAATCCACATGAAGATAAAGAGATGGTTAGGAAACAGGGTGCATCCTCGGTCATGTGGGATTGGTTTGTAGTGATTTACCTTTTTTATATGGGATAGTAAGAACATTAAGCTGGGCTGCACCAAAGCCAGACTGATTTGCGGTACCGAAGGTTATTTGGTCATTATAAATTATTTTTAAACGCATTCCCCGGTTGGTTGAATTGTAGTTTACATTTAAATGCTCCAGGAACTTACATGTGTGTACTGCGCTATACAGTATATATGGTTACTATCGAATATGCAAGGTATGAAACATGCCGGGACGTGCTTTTTGAAGGAGAGTGTATAAATGAATCGCGCGACGTGATTTGCCGTAGTCGGGTTACTGCTAATTGCGGTAAATGCTGAAGAAGAAGGAGGAAAAAAAAGCATGTCTTAATTTTGCGCTCGGCATCAACGTGATAGCTGCAGGTTGCCGGAGATGTTGAGAGAGCGAGACAGAGAGACACTGTGAGTGAGTGCGGGCAGAGATTGAGTGAGAACAGAATAGATTTTTTGTTTGCTCAGATTAATATTTTCTTTTCAAAATATAATTTATGTGTTTGCAAAAGTCCCACTGTGTGCTCAGAAATGAGGCACAAAAATAATGTTATTATACAGCGTTATTAACTCCTGTTAATTTATTTGGAATGCCAGAGAAAGATGTTATCATAGAATATATATTTATATATAAGGCATGTTACTCTGTAGCCTACGTTAATTTGTGTTGCTCTTGGTAGACCGCCTTAGCCACTATTGAAATGAACTGACTGCATTAATTTGCGCGTTGTTAGTAGAGCGCACGCAGAACTGGACACTCCCACTGGTGTGCTGGTCCTTTATGTACTCTCTGGTGAATACCAATACTCATTTATTTATTTATTTATTTAATATTAGATATATATTTGGTCAACCACCATGCAAGTCCTTGTAAGTTATTACAGTTGCAACAATAACATATTCCAGTAAGCTGATTAAAATAAAACTTGCAGATGGAACCACTGCGACAGAAAATTAATCAACACCTTCTGACCAGTCAGTTGGGTTTTTTTATTCAATAGTGATGTGGCACTACTTACAAATATCTCTGATCTAATAACATGAGCTGACAGCAAGAGGGAAGACAAAGAGAGAAAATGAGAGCACGAGAGAGAGAGAGAGTGCGAGAGAGAGAGAGCAATAACAATAATAAGAGAGAGAGAGAGAGAGTGCGAGAGAGAGAGAGAGCAATAATGAGAGAGAGAGAGAGTGCGAGAGAGAGAGAGAGAGAGAGCAATAATGAGAGAGAGAGAAAGAGAGAGAGAGAGTGCAAGAGAGAGAGAGCAATAACGAGAGAGAGAGAGAATGAGAGAGAGAGAGAGAGAGAGAGAGAGAGAGAGAGAGAGAGAGAGAGAGCGAGAGAGAGAGCAAGAACAAGAGAGAGAGAGCGAGCGCGAGAGAGAGAGCAATAAAGAGAGAGAGAGAGAGAGAAAGAGAGAAAGAGAACGAGAGAGAGAGAGAGCAGAAGAGAGAGCGGGAGAGAGCGGGAGAGTGAGAGAGCAGGAGAGAGAACGGGAGAGTGAGAGAGCGGGAGAAAGAGCAGGAGAGAGAGTGAGAGAGAGTGAGAGACAGCAGGAGAGAGAGCAGGAGAGAGAGCGGGAGAGAGAGCGGGAGAGAGAGCGGGAGAGAGAGCGAGAGAGTGAGCGAGAGAGTGAGCGGGAGAGAGAGCGGGAGAGAGAGCGGGAGAGAGAGCGGGAGAGAGAGCGAGAGAGTGAGAGAGAGCAGGAGAGCGAGAGAGCAGGAGAGCGAGAGAGCAGGAGAGAGAGCGGGAGAGAGAGCGGGAGAGAGAGCGGGAGAGAGAGCGGGAGAGAGAGCGGGAGAGAGAGCGAGAGAGTGAGAGAGAGAGTGAGAG
>JAQQZR010000018.1:4605424-4615663 GCA_030068235.1 Notoglanidium macrostoma | reverse complement strand
TGTGTGTGTGTGTGTGTGTGTGTGTGTGTGTGTGTGTGTGTGTGTGTGTGTGTGTGTGTGTGTGTGTGTGACTGACTGCTTATTTTCATCAGGGAGAAGTGGAGCAGATTGCGATGATGAAGCCCAAAGGCCAGACGGAGCATAACGAAGGCATGCTGGAATACCTGGAGGACATCATTGGCTCCTGCCGACTCAAAGAGCCCATCAACACACTGTGCAGACGAGTGGAGCTACTGAATGAGCAGAGAGGGGAAAAGGTGAGAGAGGAAACACCTGCTTGAACCTCTTATGTCATTCATTCTTACGTTCTTGGCGTTTATGCTTTCAGTCTTACAGAGAATCATGCCGGGAATATTTTGGAGGCATGAACAATTGTAGTTTAATCAGTGTTTATAGTTTCTGCTATCCAGGTGGAAGAAAAGGAGAACCTGCTGTTATTAGAATAAACCAGTTAAGCTTTACACATCAACTTAAATTATTAAAAAATCTTCAGTGGTTAAAAATGGCAAATGCAGCATGTTTTCTACATTAGTGTGAAAATCACTAAAATGAATTTATGAATTATATACATCTAGTAAGTGGGTGTGGATATTTGCATAGTGCTGGGTTCTCTGAGGTCTCTGGCTGAAGATACTCCTTTATTGAACATAGTGTCCTGCTGTACTTGTTTATTTTGGGAACAAGATTTTTTTTATGCTGCGTTAGATTTATGCGATTTATTTATTTATTTATTATTGTGTGTAATATCACTTGCATTGTTTACTCATGTTCTCCGGTCATGGGCATGTTGTTTCTCACTCCAAGCCTCTTTCTGAAAGATTAAGTATGATGAAATGAAAAGCAGGGCATAGGTATTTGTTGCTGTGTGCGTTATACTCTAAGGCTCCTTTGCGTTTATTAGCTCCATTTACACCTCGCATTAGCAGTAATTGTAAGTGAGCCCCTCTGAGATGATCTTGTTTCCATTAAGCTCAGATCTCTGTTGGGTGGTGTTTATAAAAATTTTAAAGTCATACCCGAAAAACACTCAGGATACAAAGTGTCTGTTTTATTTATTTATTTAATAATTAAATTATCAAAATATTTTCTGACTGAAACTTATGGAATTCAGAATTATTTTGTTTAGATTTTGTTACGCAACTGGCTTCACCTAAGAAGTTAAAAGTAATAATGAATAGTCATTTGTACACATGGTTTTGTAAATAAATGTATAATCTGATAGATATGCAAAATAAATTTTTGGGTCAATTTATGGTAAATGCAAAGCATTTGTGTGGATAGATCACTTGGCGCACGAGACAAATTACTCAAGGTAGAACTGTCCAGTATTCATGACAAGAAAAGAAAAATTGTTAAATCGTGAGTGACTTTAAAACAAAGACTAATGTCTAATCGAAATGTTGCAGTGCTGGATGACTGTAGTGTGATCAAAATGGCCCCAAGTTTAAAGTAAAAACACAAAAACAGTAACTGAGAAATTGTGCACAATAACCGGACCTCCAAAAGAATTGCCTAAAAGTTGTTACAAGGGTTTTAGGTATGTAATTGTATTATTGCAAATGACCACAGGGAAAATATTGGGAAATCGCATGGGGTGTAATGTAACTAACAGCAGCTTGTGTGATCTGACTGTGTCCACTGTTGACTCTCCAAATTTAAGGCACAAATGTATTTCTGTACTATCTAAAAGTGTACAAACAAAAAACCCCAGCACTTAAGGTGCAGTGTGCAGTCTTTTTTAATCACAAGAGCTTATTGTGATAACCATGAACTTAAAGGTCCATAACAGAGTAAACATTAGAAATAATGGCACCATTCCAGTCGCATGACCTGCACACAACACCTCCGTGAACTTACACCCTTGTGCGAGTGATGTCATTAAAGTAACAAACCACAGCAAGAAAATACCGAGGAGGAATTAGCACTGAAAAGCGAGGTACATCAGTAATTTGGCAACGCTTTGAAACCGTTCTCATTCCTTGGTACAGCCTGTTGAGCAGTAGTGGAATATGTAACCTCTGAGAGTAGTTTTAATAAGGATAGTTTTTAGTCTCCTTATTATTATTTTTGCTTCATTACAGCAAAAAAAAAAAAAATTTCTCCCCTCTGTTGCAGCCCGCTATGGTGTGTGTGTGTGTGTGTGTGTGTGTGTGTGTGTGAGACAACTGTTAGACCCTGTGTAGAGAGGATGTGTAGTGAATAGGAAGACTTTTAGGATTCTGTCCAGCTGCCTGTTCAGGGGGAAAAAAATATGTGAAGATGGCCTGATATTTGGAAAAGTGATGTTTGCAATAACACTAGGGTGGAGAATAAATATTTCTTACCTTACAATTGCCAAGTTATTTTTTTTTAAACAATTTTAATCTAGCCAATTCACAATAGTCGTTA
This sequence comes from Notoglanidium macrostoma, assembly GCA_030068235.1. Taxonomy (NCBI): domain Eukaryota; kingdom Metazoa; phylum Chordata; class Actinopteri; order Siluriformes; family Auchenoglanididae; genus Notoglanidium; species Notoglanidium macrostoma. Next base: position 4,613,275 of record JAQQZR010000018.1, on the reverse strand, counting down.
AATTAGAAATATTGACATTATTGTGTATTGTTGTGTATATAATTGAAAATTAGTTAAAATATTATTTCTTTGCTGTAGGTATGCAGACTCAACAGTTGTCTTAATCTATTGCAACAATAATTATCCACAGTTATCCAGCAAGCTTAGCTAAAACTCAACCATCATTTCCCCTTTAGATTTCTATTTAACTTTAATTAATATAAAAAAAAAAACACACACAATGGGAGACATCCTGTCAGTGTGTGTGAATGTCTGCTTGTGGGGGATTTTCTGTATTATTTGGTCTTGAGTTGTTTCCATTCTTAAATTGATTGATTAGCTTTAGATTAAAGATATAGCAGATGCACCATGGTTGCAGAAAATGTTGACCCCAATATATGAGAAGGAGGAGGGTTATAATAATAAAAAGGAACCTTCTTGAATCTGGGTTTAGAAATCCATTCATCAAACATCCCTGAGCAAATTTCTGGATAACTAATCAACTATATGGTCATTCTTATCAACCCTGGTAATTGAGGGTCCGTTCTTAGACACATTTGCTTCTGTATTTTCAGCTGAATCGTGTGAAGTTGGTGGAAAAGGAGAAGAACGCCCTGGAGGGTGAAAAGAATAAAGCAGTGGAATTTCTCACCCTAGAGAACGACATGTTTAAGAAGAGGAGCCAACTCTGCCAGTTCTATGTGTAAGGTCCACATGCATGCGCAATAATTTCAGATCTGATGGACAGTTATAGGACAAAAAAGGGAAGAGCTAAAGTTTTAATTTTTGCTCTAGATTTCCTGGTAAATTACTCCTGAGCCCTAAAATTTTAATGTTTTTAATTTGCTGCATCCTGCTGCTGAATGAGTGCCAGACTGAAATCCGTCAGCAAGTCTGACGGCACATGCCATAATCCCTTGGCGTTTATGACTACGTTCAGAGAGATTACACTTCGGCTGTGAAACTGCCCTCGTGCTATGGCAGAAACTGGAAATCGCAGTACGTTGAGAATTTGTTAGCGGTTTATATGAAAGTTTAATAAAACAATAACTAATGGGTAACAGCATTAACATCTTGTGTAGAAAACTGACATATTAGAAATATGTGTAATTATGGAGCAAGAAGGTCAGGATAACTTCTAATACAATCAGTTATTTTGTGTGATTATGATGCATGAATTGCAGGACACATTTAATAAATAATTAACACTTAATTATTTTGGGGCTAAGATTGAAGAGCAACTCCAGTGAATTTCATGGACAGTTATGATTCTAAAGTGCATTCTTTCTTATTTTGATTTTAAATGAAAGTTGCCATTATTAACAGGGTCTTTGGGGTGTGTAATTTACTTATTTATTTATGTAATATTTCTTTAAATAGTACAAGGAGTGCAGCAACCAGTGACCCAGATGTTTAAACCCAGCATGACAAAAGCACAAAAAAAGGCCACTTGAGTTGCTGTTTACAAACTCTCTCTCTTTTGACCTTCCTGGCCACTCTTTCCCATGGCTTCAGAGTGTTTTAGTGTCCATTAAGACCTGTGAAATATTTTAATTACATTATTTCCATTAATCAAAATGGTAATGGATCACATCTGACAGTGAATAATAGTAATCCTTGGCTTACAGGGTTGTGAATGTCTACAACTGCGTATGATCATTTGTTTTTAATGTTTTTATATGTATTTTTCAAGTTTTTCCCCCCCTTTTTTTAAATCAGACACGATTTGCAGCAGCGTGTGGCCAAAAAGGAAGCAGAGAAACAAGAGATCCAGGAGGACACCAAGGGACTGACTGAAAAAAGCAACCAGCTCACAGAGGAAATGAAGGGGAAGAATGAAGCCCTGAAGAATGTAGAGAAGTAAGATCGCAAAGGGCCCGATTCATTTGACCTCTGGTGCTAAACCCCCCCCACCCCACATGTGTTTTGAGATGCATGATGGGGTCTTGCGCAATCATTGCAATATTTAGTTGGTATATCAGTTGGCTCTTGGTGTTGGCCCTGTGGATTGTTTCTTTTGTATTCTCACAACTAAAAGGATTGTGAGTTGAACTGCATGTCCTGTACACTCACTTCATTACCCCACCCTTTGCTTTCACTGAAATGGCAACATGGGTACATTCAGAGCTCAAGTTTCTCAGTTTAGTCAAGGATTGTGTTGTCTCTCCAGGAAAGTGGGCAAGCTGACCAAGTTCATTGAGAGCCAGAAAGAGAAATTCACCCAGTTGGACCTCCAGGACGTGGAGGTGCGTGAGAAGCTCAAGCACACCAAGAACAAGACCAAGAAACTCCACAAACAGCTTCAAAAGGACAAAGAAAAGGTGCGTGTAATGATTGGACGATGCTTGTTGATGAAATATATTTGAGCATTAAGTATTTTTATCAAATTTGATTCATGGTTTTAGGAGATAAGATGCAGCTCTCTCTCTCTCTCTCTCTCTCTCTCTAAATTGCCATAGACTTTATAAGCAGTGATACTTCTGAACAGACACAACACCTCTTATAGTTGTGATGTCAGCACAATGACCCTTTATTCATCAAAACACATTATCTGAGTGGCTTGATTCACAAAACATCAAAATGAGCAGTGATTTGTGCACAAATGATTAATCAGCTCCAGCCATGAAGACCTAAGCTCATTTACTGTATGCAACTATTCAAACTATATAAACTATTATTTTTATTAATTTGTATTATTATTTTTTTTAAGCAAGAACAGTTGTCAAAAGATGATGCGAGGATGTAAACATGTTCATCTGCAGCTTTGTCTCATATTTAGCGTACCCTTTGTACATGTAGTGCAGCCATACTTGACATGCGTTGAGGTGTAGTTAACTATTTATATGACCCCTGGCAAAAATGTCTGGAATCCCCACACTTGGAGGATGCTCACCCAGCCTTTTTACTTTTAAACAAATAAACAAATCATAGATATGAAACGAAACAAAATATTCAGTGAACTGTACCTCAAACAACTTTTTATTTTATTTTAATTAATGGCTCTTTTTAATGTAATCACCTTTGCATTTTGCAAATGAATACCAGTACAAGTCTAAGAACGCAAATTAGTCTGCAGTTAAGAGGGTGCTTACAGACCTTAACAAGCTGGCCCCAAGTTATCAATTGAAATGATGGAAAGGATTATAAAACTCCTTCAAGAACGAAATCCAACACGGAGTTGCTAGATGATGGTAGTTCCCAGTGTAGAGAAAATGGGATGGTTATGAAAGGAAAACTCGCAAGACAAGGAAGACACAAAAGCTTCGGCACAGAAAACTCGACACGATATGCCTTAAATAGAAAATGTTCAACAAAACAAATGCACAGAAACGGTAGCCAATGTTTGTTACAGAACTGTAAGAAATCAGCTGAATGAAAGGGGATTAACGTATAGAAAAGCAGCACTAACAACTAATCAAAGGAAAACAAGGTTACAGTGGGCTATGGAGAGACAGTCATGGAGCGTGGATGATTGGGTGAAAGTGATATTCAGCGATGAATCATAAATCTGCATTGGCCAAAGAGATGATGCAGGAACTTTTGACCGGTGCTGTTTTAATGAAACGTGAAAAGAAGACCGCCTGGAGAAAACGATCAAATTTCCCCGCTCACTTGTGATCTGGGGTTGCATGTCATGTAAAGGACCAGGGGAGATGGCAGTCATTACCTCAACAATCGATGCACAGATGTACGTTGCAATTCGGGGCACGTTTCTCATTCCATCGATAGAAAATAGGTTTGGTGATGGCGTCATTTTTCAGGATGATGATGCATCTTGCAACAGAGCAAAGTGTGTTAAAGCCTTTCTTCAGGAACGGCATTTCCAAGCAATGACACTAACCCTAACCCGGCAAACAGTAAAAATTTATGGTGGAAATAAAAAAAAATGGGTCCATGACAAGGCTCCATTTTGCAAAGCTGATCTAAAATGTTGGAACCAGCTCGATGGAGAATATTGTTTTTCGTTACTGAAGTACATGCTTCAAAGAATTCAAGCTAAGGAGGGGCAACAAAGTATTTGTTTGTTTATTTAAAATATATGTAAATTCCATAATTCTTTCTCAACATTGAGGGACTCCATAATTTGTACTTCCTACTTGCTTTGAAAAAGAATATGCCATTTAATTAATTAATATATTTAAATTTTATGGAGGTTTAATTGAATTTTTGATGTAGGTTTTAATGAAGCCGGAATGTTCAACTATTAATCAAATTTTGTGTCATATCTGGGACTTGTTTGTTTGCTACAAAGTAAAAAAAATATCTGAACATCCTCTAAGTGTGGTGATTTCATAATTTTCCTCAAAGGTTGTACTTGTACTGATGTTCTAAAAACATTGACAAATGAAGTGTGAATTGCTTTACACTTAACGGAGAACTGTGAAGCGGAAGAGGTGGCGCCACCGGAAGGTATCTAGTGGTTAATATTTTGCTGAAAAGCTGACAATGCAACTTCACAGGAGATTCATATGAATGGAGAAAATTGCAAGCCTATTTCTGGGTTTTAAAATCACTCCTTTTGTTCCTGTTCTGGCCATTCTCTTTCTGTTTAGAGCAAAATGTTCGCATGTAAATTTAAGCTTGGTAGCCATTTTTACTTCATCTACATTTTAGCATCTGCAATATTAACAGAGGAGATAATAGGCGAGATGTCTGACCATTTGAGGTGGGATTGTTTCCCCTGAGATTGGTCTTGTAGGTTGGACAATAAAATTGTATTTTAACGTGATCACGGTCGATCTGTATTGTCCGATTTATGGTTTGTGATTTTGCGGACAAACCAAAACCATTGCATGTTCTACTAAGCTTGAAAAGATGTGACAGTTTTACTACTGTTTTGCATTATCTTTCCCAATCCCTCCCCTCCTGCGTGGGTTTTTGTAAAACCAAAACAATCCGTTGGTCATAAATAGGAGTGAGATTTTCGGGGGTCGCAGAGCAGGGCAGTTTGGCTCCCTAGGGTGCCGTGTTCTGTGAGATGCCTGTGAAGTATGACTTTATGTAACAATTGCAGCCGAGTTTCCCTCTGTAGGGCTGTGCTCTTTAGCCGTTTGGAGGATTGTTTTTTTTCTTCCCCTTCCCCCTGATTTAATGTCTCCCACATTTCAGTTGATATTACATAGAGGCTGTGAGTACATGCTTAATTCTGTTATGCAAACAGATGAGCAAAAATAATGCCTTATTACAAATTTCTTGCAGGGAAAATTGCCCGTTAATTCATAATCAGTCTTTAATATATTTTCTTTCTCTCTCTCGTATCAGTTGGAGGAAGTGAAAAACATTCCTGCCAGCAGTGAAAAGATCATCACGGAGGCTTCTGCCCAGAAAGAAGTGCTGGAGAAAGACAAGGTTAAGGAGGAAGCAGTGCTGGCCCAGGTGATGGAGCGCCTGAAGGAGGAGACCAGTGGCCTGCAGCAGGAAAAGGAGGTTTGCTGCACTTCCATTACATCAACTGATACTTAATACTGATACTTCATGTTTTTGAGAATGTTAGTCTTATGCATAAGTGATTGGTGGTGTGGCAAAAAAGGATTTTGGGTATATGTATAAATGGCGGATTAGCTTTTAAATGCTTTATATGGATGCACACATACCACCTATCTTTTAAATAAAACTTTGCCTCTTCTCTTTAGCAAAAAGAGAATGAGCTTTTGGAGCTAAGTAAAGCTGTGAACGAGACCCGCTCGCAGATGGACGTAGCTCAGTCAGAGTTGGACATCTACCTGAGTCAGCACAACACAGCCGTTTCACAGCTCAACCAGGCAAAAGAGGCCCTACAGGGAACTGCTGACACACTCCGAGACAGAAGAGCTGCCATCAAAGAGCTGAAGGTCAAAGTGCCCAAGTGTGAGCAGGAGCTTAAGAAGGTGTGTGCGCACAGGGTTTAATATTTTGTGAGCATTGTGAAGTTGGCACCCCTTATGACGAGAACATGAATTGATTCGTTTGCGCATGCAAATGTGCTCAAAACAGTTTCAGAGAACTTAACCATTTTAATGAAATTAAATGCTTTAATGATGTCACTCAGCACCCCGTTAACGCTCCAAAGACTCTGAATATGTCTGATTAATTTATGCAGTTCGTGAAGGCAAAATAAACACACGTGCTGCTTTATTTCTTAAGTTACGGTTATTAAAACATTTAATTTCTCAAACTGAGCACAAATTTTTATTTTGCATGGACAAACAAAGCAAAATACTTTTATTCATCATATGAGGTGCCAACTTCATTGAGCCATATTTGTGTTCATGACTGAAAGTTGGGAAAAAAAACTTGTTTTGGGAAAACGTAGTCGTCACGTAATGGCTTTTTAGTGTGTAATCCAATTGCCTGTGCATGCAGGACGAGGAGGAGCTAAAGCAGATTTCTGAGAAGGATGGACAGGCCCAGGCAACAGTCCGGGACATGAGGCAGAAGGTTGAAGAGGCCAAGTCCTCTCTGTCCTCCACCCGCAGCCGAGGCAAAGTGCTTGACGCCCTCATGCAGCAAAAAAACAGTGGCAAGATCCCTGGCATCCTGGGACGTCTGGTGAGATGCATAATACAACATTGTTCAAGTGTTTGCCTTTTTCAGCATTTAACGTGTTGGCCTTTAAGCACAACTAAGGGCTTTTCATGCTGTTTCACTCCAGGGTGATCTGGGAGCCATTGATGAGAAGTATGACATTGCTATTTCGTCAAGCTGTGGCGCACTCGACAACATTGCGGTGGACACCATTGACACAGCTCAGAAATGTGTTACCTTCCTTAAGGCACAGAATATTGGAGTGGCGACCTTCATTGGTCTAGACAAGGTACTAATACTGTTTGTATAAGTGTAACGTGTCATGCAGCTGGAAGTGGAATTCGAAAGCAAGCACTATAATTAGAGCATTGTGGTGTGTTGTGCCACGGTGAAGTTCATTATGTTTAAATATACAAACCAAATCAGTTTAGCAGAAGTAAATAAGAAGCAGGGTTTTTTTTGTTGTTGTTGTTGTTGTTTTTTTTTTTCTTTCTCTGGCTGTTAAATCCAGGTAACTATGAATAAAAATGTTAAGCTGGATATGAAATCTGATTGTTCCAGGTGTTCAAGCTACTACTTTGTCCACTCGTTGATTAAGCAGTTCGGTTTAAATCCACCTCAGCAAACTGGCATCTGTCTGCTTTGTTTCACTGATCTTTTAGAAGGGTGAATATAGATAGTATTGGCTAAACTACTTGCCCACATTACTTATCTTCAAACATAGCTTCTCTATTAATGTAAATATATTCATGTAAATATAAATACTGATCTGTACTAACTTTAGTGAACTAATTATTTGTGTAGATGAAGGTCTGGGAGAGAAATATGAAAGCCATCTCTACACCAGAGAACATTCCGCGTTTGTTTGATATGGTCAAAGTGAAGGATGAGTCCGTCCGTCCTGCCTTCTACTTTGCCCTGAGAGACACACTCGTGGCTAAAGACCTGGAGCAGGCGACGAGAGTGGCCTTCCAAAAAGACAAACGCTGGAGAGTGGTCACTGTGCAGGGACAGATCATCGAACAGGCTGGTAAAAAAAAAAAAAAAAAAAAAAAAAGTGTTTTAGTATGCTTGTACCAAATGTAAAAAAAAAAAAAAAAAAGCGCACTTTTGTATTTGATTCTCTCTTATGACAATTTGTGAACCCGCCCTCAGGCACTATGACCGGCGGAGGAGGACGAGTAATGAAGGGCAGAATGGGCTCTTCTATTGGCACTGAAGTCACACAGGAACAGGTGAGAATCATGAACCTCATTCCATCTGTTGTGCATTTTAGACTTCTTTTCTACCACATCCTGGTGTGTGTGTGTGTGTGTGTGTGTGTGTGTGTGTGTGTGTGTGTGTGTGTGTGTGTGTGTGTGTGTGTGT
>JAQQZR010000018.1:4585615-4596500 GCA_030068235.1 Notoglanidium macrostoma | reverse complement strand
AAGATGCTGGGATTGGCTCCAGCTTCCCCGCCACCCAGACGGATAAAGCGCTATAGATAATGGATGGATGGATGTTAAGTCATTTATTATTGTATACATAGATTATTCATATAATTACTCATTTAAGAAAAAAAGTATTAAAATTGTAGTAGAAAATGTTAGGAATTAAACACAGAAACAAAACCGCGGCATTATGTTATTAAAATATTAGTTAAGTTGCAAGAAGAAGCTGCCTGATTTAATTTCAGGTGAATTAGAACTGTATTCTTGCTAAACAGGAATATTAAGTGCTACCTTGTGGCTTGTGCTGTCTAGTTGTGCATAACTGAACCCTTCTGCTCAACTCTGCATGTTCAGTGTCCAAGTTAACTCTACAGCACAGACTTAACATAACCGTAAGGTTTTTAAAAAGAAGGCCACATGTTGATAGGTGCTCTCTCCTAAGGCTGAAATATAAGAGTTGAATTTAAGGCTAAGATCCTGAAGCAGGCAGTACAGAAATGTCCCTGGGCCATGAAGTGGTAAAGAAAGTTCACGAACTAGATTCGCTGCTGCTTGACTGATCTGTGAGAGATTGGAAAACCCGAGCGACGCTCCACTCGCTGGATCTAACCAGAAAAGCAGAAGGAATAGCAGCACTATTAGAAAAGCCACAGCAGTCAAAGACGGCCACTTCTGAGCTAACGCTGGCTGTGGCTCTTGGGTGGAAGGTCTCTTCACATGACAGGAGATTTTTGGAACGGGACCATCTTCTAGCCTTCCAATCGTCACGTTAGCCCAGTGTTCCTCGAGGAACTCCTCTAGACGAGGTGAGATGTGGAGAGCAGGGACTTCAGGCAGCTCCGTCTGGGTCAAGGCATCAACCCGCTCTCTCAAGTGGTACACCTTCTCAAGGAAAACGAGGGCTGACTCTTCTTCACTGATGGTTGAGATGATGGAGATGAGCTCTAGCTGCTCCTCCTTCATATCCTTAAGCTTTTCGATGAGTGGCTTATAAGTGCAGGCCAGCTGCCCATTGGCCTTGTCCAGCGCTTTCATAAACGCCTCTTTCTTGTGCCCAAGAAGGCGCTCCAGGCCCTGAAAGAACTGCGCAACGGCTTCACAGTCTTGCCTTATTAGACCTTCATGTCGAGATTTTTCCTGTTCTAACTTCTCCACCAGGTCACAGACTTCTTCCCAGCGCTTGTCTGTGAGCCGCTCGACTAGCCTGGCTGGTGTATTGCGCTCTTTGATGTACGCTGTCTGCAGATCATCAATGGTGTGGCCCTGATGCTGGCCAATAGTGAGGCACAAGCCGCATATAAGCTTGCAGTCCTGAACGCAGTAGACATTCAGAGGCTGGCGATGGTGCTCGGGGCAGGAAGGAGTTCGCGGCTCACTGTCACGCTGGTACTTTTCTATAATGGCACGCAGACAGACGTTAATCGGCAGCGACTCGATGCCAGTAGGAGGAAGTTCCACCATGCTGCGGCAGTTGGGGCACTTCAGAGGTAGGCGAAGTGGGCGCCAGATGGAGAAATTAGTGGAGACCTGGAGCACGTTGTCCAGACATGCTTTGCAGAATGTGTGGGAGCAGGGTAGTACTCGCGGATCGTTAAAGAGGTTATAACAAACGGAGCACGTCAAATCCTCCTCCAAATTCTCCATATCGCAATAACGTGTGGGCCAACTGCTGCTGCTCTGGAGAAAACACCACCTCCTGAAAACCCAGAAAGAAGAATCATTCATTCGTTTTCTATATTAGGAAACACGTTTATGAGTTTGAGACTAACACTACTGCTCGAAAATCATCCAGCTGTGAACGCTAGCACGATAGTGATGAAAATTTAAGTGGGATGGCCGTGCTAATTTAGAGGACTAAACGGACGACTTATTAACAAGTCCTAAGATTTGTGTTCCTCCTGAGCATCCAATAACCTGACGTGACAGTTTTAGTGTCGTCTCCGACTAAAGCTATTTTAGTGCAGTGTAATATTTTCAGATTGAGGTCTTGCACATTTTCAGTTTCAAAAACCATAATCGGATTATGTCGTATGTGGATTACAGGATATTGTTATTATATTGCGACACTGCTTGTGGGACGTGTGTTACAAACTTTTAAGACAATCCAGCAAGTGAGCGATGGGCAGATCTATAAATCTACAATCTGCCTTCATTTGAACAAATGTACTCCTTCCTTCAGTCGATCATCTTCTGTAATCACGTCATCCTGGTCAGGGCAGTGATCATTCCATGGGCACAGAACACCAGGCGGGAGGCAGAACTAGACTCTGGATGTCTGGATGGGATGCCGATCCATCACAGGGTACCAGGCACACACATTCACACACTCCTTCACAACTAAGAACAATTTGAACTATTTAGATATGTCACGGTGTAGACAAAGTAATGGATAATTCCTACTGGCCCTGCTATCAGCCGGTAGTCGAGTGGCATTGTGGGTAATGTGTGAAAATTAAGTGAAAACATACCTACATGTCTGAAATAGGAAGGATCACAAGCTAATTTTATGATTAAATGTACAAATCAAGACGGCACACATTGCCGAATCGCAGCTCCAGGGCTTGATCCTGAGTTTCAGGTGCTGTCCCCTTTTTCCACATAGGCTTCCTCCTAACAATAACATAATGCAGATAGGTGACACTAAAGTTCACGTAGGTGCAAATAAGTGTGTGAATGAGTGCGCACATGGACATAGGGTGTATTCCTAACCTCGCCTGGCGCTCCCAGGACTGACGCTGTGACTCTGACCAACAAAAAACCTCCATCCATCCATCCATCATCTATACTGCTTTATCCGTCTGGGTCGCGGGGAAGCTGGAGCCAATCCCAGCATCCAGATCCAAATAACTCTGGTTTGTCAGTGTGCTCATTTGTATGTCGTAGGCTTCTTGTAAAACCCAATGTGTTAATAAATGTTAATAAAGGCTGTACTGCCTCCAGACACATCAGGTGTTCAGTAGGTATGGGGATTTTTGTTCTTGTGTCACTACTTAAATGTCCAGTAAGGAAAGATTCAGCTTTAATGAACCGAAGTGTAAAATCTATGTCGATAATCCTGTTAAAGGACACCGGAAGTCTGTGCTATCAGATGAAATGACACCCTGAGCACTGAAGGCACTTCAGATGAAAGCTCATAGGGTTTGTTTACTGCGTAACAACAACTGCATCACTTCAGCTGCTGATTTTCCCCGTTTCTCCCGTGTGTTTACCTCACAAAAATGATTAATACCATATGTGAAAAACCGCCAGAGGACTTTAGGACACGGAAACAGACTGAAACGTTCAATTAGTGACCAAAACGTGAGGAAAACACCGAGGAAGTGAAGTTAACGAAGCGTTAGCCGGACGTGACGCAAGGCTAGCTCCGTCTTGTAACGCTACTCCTTCCTGCCATTCAGTAGATACAGGTGATGTTTATTACGAACATTTGAACATTAAATAATTATGTTTTTTATCTTCTGTAAATTAGCAAAACTAGACCTGTAACTTATTTCTTAGTCGTGTCTGGATACTTTTTAGCAAGCTTGCATTTATTAGAACAGGCTCAAAGGAAACAAGGCGAAAACAATAACTGTATTATGCAGGATTGCGAGAAAAAAAAAAAATATATATATATATATATTTTATAATCAGCCACACACTCACCTGAGCGGTACAGCCCCCAGCGCGTGCTCCGTTCTATCCCACTGTCTGCTCCTGGTGTACAGAGCGCATGCGCGGTTCGCACATTTTCCACCAACCACAGCTTTCTATTTTAGGTTTTTGAACCAAACGCGTCGTGCACGTTACCGTGCGTGGTGGTGTTAACCCTCGAAATAATATCATTAAGAAAAGGATGCGCGTGTCCCATCAGGGCACCGTTAGCTTTATTACTTTGGATCAGAATGTTTTGTTTTAGTAACAAGACATTTTTTAAAAACCCTGGAGGACTAATGCACATCCTTATCAAAGTATGCACTTATACCAGGTGTATACTTATTATTTAACTCTTTTCTGATGCTTTTAATAATCTGTAAATGCTACCTTCCTGTTTTTCTTTTTATGGCTTTATTTATTTATTCTTTGAATGAACAGAAAGTGTGCTACATCGTAGTGTGTATTATCTATATGGATTTACACTGTTGTTCTGAGAAATGAGCTAATCCTGATATTCACTCAGATGTATTCGCCATGATTAAACCAGGAAGACTGGAGGAGCAGAAGAAGTGTTTGAAGGAGGCGGAGGAGAAGAAGGAGCGTTTCAAGGAGGCGGAGGAGAAGAAGGAGCGTTTCAAGGAGGCGGAGGAGAAGAAGAAGCGTTTCAAGGAGGAAGAGGAGCAGTAGAAGCAAATTAAGGAATCGGAGGAGCAAAAGAAGTGGACTAAGGCAGTGGGGGCGCAGAAGAAATGGACTGTGAAGGTAGAGGAGTAGCGGCCTGAGAGGACGTGCCTTTGTGTCCATATATGGGCGTGGGGCGTGTCTCTGGATGGAAATGTCGGCATGTCTTTTAGGGACTTTGGAAGTTGAGAACATCAAAATGTAGAACTGTGTGTACGTGTTCAGAGAAATGGCTAATTACGAGTCTTACATTGATGGTGTTTAATGTCCCACAGTAAATCTGATTATCATGAAGCCAAAGGCACAGTTTTACTCAGAGTCCAGTTCTGCTTTGTGACATTTACGTTTATGCTTTTGGAGCAGGTTTTGCACAGCTGTGTCATGCTGTCTCACATTTTTAGCTTTTTAATTGGTTTAATTAACACACTGAATTTGACTTGGAGACATCATCAGCGCAAAGGTCAACTTCTAATCCATACATTTTCTTCCTTTCCCAATAACCTGTGTTCACGTCCTCTTACTCGCTCGGTTACGTCTATTACATATCGTGTATGTGTAATGCTCATTCTTGCCTTTCTATTTCTTCTCACTGTCCCCTACAGATGGTGATGGAGAATGGCCGCTTGAGAGGATTTGATTTCATCAGCTATGGATCTACGAGGGAAGCGATGGCGGCCTTAAAGGAGATGGATGGAGTGATGTTGGGCAGGAGGGCACTGTATATACCACTGGCAGGAGCCCAAGACTTGCCCTGCTCAGACTGAGCACTGGGCAGGGAGCAGCCGGTCAGAGGAATGATATATAAATGATATAAACATGTGTGCCCCAAAAAGAGTGAAAACCATTTTCTCTTTGTGTTACTTTTGATGGTTAAAGTGTTTGCGTAGTAAAGAGGAGGTCCTGGGCTTAAATCCAAGCAATGCCTAAAAGAATCATTAACAGTAACTGCAGCTGTCCCTGTAAAACTCCATGAAGATGGATGTTAAATGCATGTTGTAACCCTTTTCCAAGTATTAGGCCTAGTCCAGAAATGATGTCCGTCTTCAGCAATGTGAAAATACATTAGTTACCTATATAACTGAAGAGGGCTAAGCGCAAAATAAGCTGGTCAAACAGTTGGTTAAAGCACATGTCTAGTAAACAGGAGCTCCTGGGTTCGAATCCCAGCAGTAGATTTATTTTCCTTAATAGACTGGACTATAAGTTTTCTATGTAACTTTCGCAATTTGTCATCATCCTTAAAGAGATGTAAACATGTGGGTGTAGAAAAACAACCTGTCTAACAAACAGGAGATCTTGGGTTCTATTGCTGTTGTGCTGAATGAAGTCTCTGGAAATCCCCAAAACATCCACTGTTACCAAAAAAAAAAAAAAAAAAAAAAAACATGGGTGTGTAGGTGCACATCAAACTATTTTGTCATTTCTGGGTCATAGTTTCTTTAAAAGAAATCAGTGCATTTGAAAAGCTGTGCCTTTATCTTGAAATAAGGGAATTTATCAGTACTAGGGCTAACCCAGTATGTCCATGCAGAATTCCCTGATGTGAACACATCAGTCACCCTAATGGGTCAGGTCACGTTGGGTCTTAACTTTATTTTCTGTAAGAAACATATGAACCCTGACAAGTTTAACCCCGCTGAGGACAAACAGGTGGCAAGATAGAAAACCTGCCTCATCAGAGTGAGTTTGTAAAAAAAAAAAAAAAAAAAAAAAAAAAAAAACCATCACTCACTACAGAGCATGGAACTGCGCCTCAGTTGGTCGAAGCCAGCGTCCAGAATTTGGAAATTTTGTAGCTTCAGGTTTTGCAAAGACATGCTGTTTAAGCAGATGTCACACACTGTGCCTGCTATTTTCTATATTTTTTATTTCATTGTGAAGTTGAACATTTTATCAAACTGAAAATGCTTGTGTAGCTTCCATGTTCGCCAATTGGTGAAAACTTCAATCAACCTTTTAAGGAATATTTGCATCCCTGCTAGAACCTTTCCATGAAGCGCTCACATCAAACCTCCAAGAGCCTGCCAAAGGAACAACCATAAACCTTCCAGTTTTTTCAACCAAACTGTTCTCATACCAAGACGTGCTTTCGGAGTCACATATGCACTTCAGCAGAACGAGACCATAAGGTATGACAAGCTATTTGTCTTAAAAATAGTAAAACCTGCAACACGGGTTAAACAATTTGTGCTCTGGTACACCGTCCTCCCCTTGGGCTTTAGATTTCCACTCAGGTGACACTCATCTTATGTGATAATACCTCTGTACTGAGAAGTACCCGTCAAGGGCTTGGTGAAGATAGGAGTGAAAAGGGGCTGAAGAGCCTCCCTAAAGCTAATCGTGATGTTCAGATGGAAACTAATCCTGAAAACATTCTGCTCTCGTCACTCACCTTCTGTTGCTGGGGATGGCTCCACAGACACCCTAAAGACATAAAACTTCTAAAAACTGGTTACTCTCCCTCGCTTCAGTGGATAATCTGAACCGGACGCTGTAGAGTTGCATCCAAGAACTGCTTCTGTAATTATAAGACCGTGCAGAACACTTATTCACAACCTACTCATCCTGAACAGCCTTTTAAACACATGGTATTGTCTGATGTTACTCTTAAATCTGTACACTGAAATGACTTCGAAACTCACTCTTCAGGTGTTGCCCAGAAGAGACCGACTCCTCCAAAAGGTGTCGTCATCGTGTCGTGGGACAGCAATGATCTAAACCTACATCTGGATTTCTATAAACCTGTTCCTTGGGACTACGGCTATGTTGTCACATTTACACTATTTAGCACCCCAAAAAAAATAAAAAACACAAAAAAGTATGGTTTCAATATTTATTTCATCAAGGAAACTTAGCCTGTAGTTCTATGGTCAACAGGTTAAGTATAATCAATCTAATGTCAATGTTTTCCCCAACTTTGAAACCACAGCTTTGCTAATGCTGCACATATGAAACCGTATCCTTGAGGAATGCTGCACATATACCCTATGTCCAACGGAAGGTTATTGACCACAAAGAGCAATCCAGCTCTACAGCGTTGTGAAATTTCAACACAAAACATAATAAAAACAGGACCTAGACGGGAATAAGGACAATATTGTGTACTCGAGTACACCACGGTTTTGTTCATGCAATTTTTTTTAACCCCCATTTACTTGTGCTCTAGCAAGAAGGCACCGGACGACAGCCTGCGAGACGCCAGAGACTTCTGGGAGCTGGAGCGTCACGCTACGGAAATCATTTTCTTCCAAAAAGAACACCCCAAAATAAGAGGCAGGTCATTTATTTCAAATCATTGAAACTATCATGAAGAATTACACCTCTAATGTGGCTTGACATTAATTAGCACTATCTACATATACATATAAAAAAATCGTAATCTGTATTATGCATATAGTTGGATGGGATAGGCATGTCCGTCCTAAATCTGCACTCAGCACACCCTGTCCTCAGTGTGTGTGCAAAACAGGTTAGACTGAAATCAGTTTACTGAGAGTCGAGTACGGGGATGGGCGAGAGACGTAATATATAAAAAGCAGTATACAAACAAAAAGGGAAAAAAAGGGGAAAAAAAAAAAAAAAAGAAGAGTAATTTGTTAACAGAAGAATAAACCCATAAAACTACGCTGCATTTCATTACACGTGAAGATTTGTGACTTGACATAAAATGGCCTTATTTCTTCATTTATTACCACCAAAGAAGGTGCAAGGGCTCTACTGAGAACCTACAAGAAAAATAAAAGAACAAATATATCATGCAGAAGAGTAATACACAGTATTGAAAGGTAAGAATGGGTGATTGCAACTTTTTCCAAAAAAACAAAAAAAAAAAAAAAAGAGGCAAAACTACAGTGGTACTCGTATTGAAGGACTGTAAGGGTTAAACTGCAGTTCTACACAAGCACTGAAAGTATATTCGGAAGCTAAAATAAAATGTGAAACACTGGAGACTAAAAGCAAATCCCGAAAGCTACAGAGTGCATCATTTTTAAACATGACGGCCCTCCACTTCTCCACTTAAGAGCCTAGTCCAGTGTCTTTTAAAAAATAAAAGAGAAAGAAAAGAAACCTGATGTCTTTTTTTTTTTCTTTTTTAAATTTTAAATCACTGCTGTTGCTTGACAACTTTTTTTTTTTTTTTTTTTTATTCTCGAAGTTTTTTTTTTCTCCTTTTCTGATCAGCCGTTGCTTCCTTGCTGTTTACTTCTTTTTTTTTTCCTTTATTTGATTTTCCAGACTACTTTGCATTAACGCTCTTTTCAATATTTCGATGAAGACTCTCCACATGCGTCCACATTCAGCCCTGCCTGACACACTCCAGTCAGTCACGCACACTCTCTCTCTCTCTCTCTCCCTCAAGCTCACTCACACACACACACCCATTCGTCTGCTGACTTTGCACACGTTGCGCAGTCGAGGAATGACATGCGCTGAAAGTTAGAGATTTCGGAGGTAAGCTCCGCGTCCTCGGCCCCAAGTCCATACATTCATACGCAAAAACGGCTCACTCGCACACACCTCTCACAGCGGGGCCCATTGTGGGGAGCGGGGACGCCAACCGGTATGACACCTCCCGCTACTCAGTTTGTTTTATTGTGGTTTCTTTTTTTTTTGTATATTCTTGTTCAGAGGTTTTTGTCCGTTTTCTTGTGTCATTCCCTCCAAATTGCCAGGTTGCGACATCTTGTTTCTCCCCGTGGTATTTTGCGCTGATTTGCTTTTGTTGTCGTTTGGTAGACACGTCCTGATATTTGTGTGACATTTCACGAAATGTTCTCTGAACGCATTCGGTGTAGATGGTTGTGTTTTTGCAACATTTAGTAGCCCACTCATTCTCACTCGCACCCACTCGCCGTCACAAACTTCATTTGGACTGGATTCACGCCAGGATGCCAAACGAAATCCACACAATTTCTCTTGGATTAGATGCAGCCATGGATCCCATGAGCCAAGCACAATGGATCTAATTTCTCACATTCGCGCGCTTCTCTCTTTCTCTCCTAATTAATTTTTTTGTACATGTTAGAGTGCTGCATCGCAAACAAATCTCCAGATTTCACGTCGCCCTTCTAGAACTGGAATCCCTCTGCTGGCACGTTGGCTGACGAATTAAATCCGTATGTTCCACCTTGGATGGCCTCTGGAACCAGACTCGAGTCCTCATCAATCTGAGAGGAGACACAAATGACAGCTTAATTACCCAACCTTTGAGTGACATTAAAAGATTTATTTGAGGATAGATTAATCTCAGATCCCTCATGAACCAAAGTCAAGGACATCACGAAATAATTGCTAGTGGAATTTATTTCGTAATTGAGAGCATGTTAAATCTCTCTCAAAACCCCAGTGTACATGTATTTAACACGGAATCACACATGCATTATGAACAACCGTGTGCCGATCAGGTCACCGAGAGCAAAACTTACATCATCAGACGAGAAGAACTGATCGATGATTTCGTAAGCCAGTTTGTAAATGTCCTCATTCTCATGATTCTGTAGCTGTTCAATTTTTTCCAATCCTAAGCAAGAGAGCAAAGATGGAGGATCAAAGTCATCTACTCTAAACATTACTGATACTGTACATTTAATTAATCATCTGATGAATCAGCTTAGAGATTTGAACCATGACACACACCAATCTATTTATTATTATTACCTCCACACTCCTCAATCAGGTTGGCGATGGTCTCTGCCTCTTCATCAGCCATTTTGAGAATATTGCTCAGTCCATCGAGAACCACCTGCACCACTTGAGCATCCTTGACTATAAGTAGGTTACAGAAGGGTGGAATGACCTGCTGCTGGATCAGGTACGCCACCTAGAGAACAAAATTGACAATGTATCATTGGAGCTAAATCACTGTTCTTCTTTACAGTACCAACATAAAACATACACAACATGGCCAAAAGTTTGTGCACACCAGACCATCACACCAACATGTGCATATTGAACATCCCCCTTCCCCGATGTACTACCACTCTTAGCCATGCTCCAAAATATAGTGGAAAAGCGTCTGTTTTATTTAGCCACAAGAACATTAGGAAGATCAGACACGTTCAGCGAGGAGGCCTGGGATACAACTGTTCCAGTTCATCCCAAAGGTGTTCAGTGGGCTTGAGTTCAGGGCTCTGTGCATGACGGTTCAGTTCTTCTACTCCAACCTTCACGGTACACAGGGAGCATCGTCATGCTGGAACAGGGCCGAGCCTTTAAGTTCCAGGGAATGGAAAGTCTAATGCTACAGCATAAAGAGACATCCTATATAATTGTATGCGTCTGACTTTGTGGCAACAGCTTGGAGAAGTGTGATCAGGTGTCCACATACTTTTGGTCATAGTGTGTGACGATTAGCAGTGGCTTACCTGGTCTTTTCTGCCACTGATTGTGAGGTTACTGATGGCCCAAGCCGCTTCCTTCTGAGTGCCAAAATCTCCCTGTAACAGAAAATTACAAATCAGACCTTTAAAACTTTAGGCTATCTGACTAACAAAAGAACAATCTCTGCCTATGCTCATCTCTGCTGGGGGAAAATACTGACTACTACATGGTTTTCAATTTCTTT
>JAQQZR010000018.1:4550024-4579216 GCA_030068235.1 Notoglanidium macrostoma | reverse complement strand
AGAGAGAGAGAGAGAGAGAGAGAGAGAGAGAGAGAGAGAGAGAGAGAGAGAGAGAGAGAGAGAGAGAGAGAGACAGCATGACTCAGACATTTCGGTCTCTCACTGTGATGACTCATACTGTGTTGAACATGCAGTCTCTCTAAATTCCTAGCCCACATTCATTGCCTTGATAACGGACTACAATTCAGATTTTGTTTTCAACCTGGCTTTAAAAGAAGATGGCACTTATCCAGCGTCACCTTTATGAATGATTTTTTTTCCCTCCTTACCCACTTGTCTCTCCTCGATCATGCAACAGCCTACCAACTGGGGAGGAAAAGGCGAACATATGCTTCCTCTGAGATGCATGAAACCAGCCAAACCCATCCTTTCAAACTGCTGTTCACGCTGTTTCAAGAAGCGCCATCTACCCTCTTCCGTGTGCATGAGCTCACAGACGCCCATGATTGGCTAGTGCCACCGTGACTGACAAGGGAGTGCGAGGATGCCATCCTTCCCACACGGAGAACCAATTTTTGCTCCCTTGACTCCTGGTCACAGGTGGCTGTGGCATTGCTAGGATTCAAACTTGCAATCCCCGAACAACAGGGGAAACACTTTTATGTTGCGCCACTCAGGACATACCTCATTGTACAAGGGTGCAATGTCTAGACATGTGACAAAAAACATCAAGGCATCTTTCTGTACATTCCCATTCCACTGATTAAAAATTGCAATACTACTTCTCAGACTCCGCATTATTAACCAACTTCTATTTTAATGTATAGCGCACCCCCAAATATAGGGCATTAAAACACACAAACTGCATATCAGATAGCATATTTATGCAAAATACTAATAAAGCTAAATGCAGAGCAGACAAAACACTTACTGGACTGCACCACTGCCTGTGTTTGCTCCGAGGTCCCTGAAGCGATATTGGTCAAAGCCCAGGCTGCCTCAAACTGCAGAGATGGACTTAAGGACAAAAGGGCAAAAGATCAGCTCTCCGACTTTCCAAAATGGGAATATATACAAAAGAGCAAAAGAGCAGTCTTACTTGTCATCTCTATCCAGGCAGTGCACAAGAATAGGCAGAATACCAGACTTTATCAAATCATCTATGGGAGGGTTGCGGTCGCTCGATAGCAGTTTCCTAGGGAGGAAATGTAAAGTATTGTGAAACTTTAAAGACAAACCAACAAACACTCACTTTCGTAAGCAGGTACCCTACACTAAGGCTTATTTTCTCAAGGCACCTCTAATAATGCAAGATCATGCCAATCTAAATACAAACCAGATTAGTGAGTCTATGCTCCAAGCTGTATTTCAATGCTGCTTATGTCATCAGAGATGACAAATCACATGCATATTAAACGTGTCTGGGCTTACAGTTTCGCATTTAGTTGCCTAGCGGTCATTGGACTACTTCATCAACATTTTATCCAACAATCAGAGATGGGAAAACTTATCCCTATTGTGACTCAATTAATATTTCTTTGTTTAGAAGATAAGACGCCCATGCGACTCTTTTCTGAATCCTGCACTGCACACATGAAAATGAAGACTCAATGAGAACACTACAGCTCATAGCTGAAAGGTGAGGCAACATTTTAAGGCCATGCACACACGACAGGACAGAAACCCATGCTAAATTATTCTAGTTGACACTTTAGACTAGGCAAAAAACTCTGCCAAATAAATAATCCCACATTGGAGCTTTCACATGCCTAGTGAGCTTGCTAATGAATTTAAGATTTGTCTACCACAGTCATACTCCGAGTCTAAACGCATGCGCACAGCAATATCTGGGGAGGATCGGACATTCCAAAGGCTGCTTTGAAATATCAGCATACAAACAGCTCTCAGGCGCCTCATCAGATAGCTCACCTGGCAGCCTGCACCGCACTCAGCTGGATGCCCTGGTTGTCACTGGTGGCGTTCTGGAAGAGACATTAAGAGAAAAGTCATCAGCAGCGAAAAAAAAAAAAAAAAAAGTCAACCCTGCAACAAGAGTCACATTAAGAGGCACTGAATGATTACATTACTGGTACACATGCGCTCATAAATACTGGCACATGCTAAATTAGCAGTCCGGACTGTCACATTCACCTACTATGGACAGTATAAACAGCAAGGCAACACTGTACATTCAAATATTCACTTTGATGTCTTTGTT
Organism: Notoglanidium macrostoma; assembly: GCA_030068235.1. Lineage (NCBI taxonomy): Eukaryota > Metazoa > Chordata > Actinopteri > Siluriformes > Auchenoglanididae > Notoglanidium > Notoglanidium macrostoma. The sequence goes on along the minus strand of JAQQZR010000018.1, from coordinate 4,577,058 downwards.
TGAAGTAGAAAAGATCCCGCTTACATATTGTATGCATATTACATTCTAATACAGTAAGCACTTACTTGGACGATTGCCTCCAATGAGGTGTTTTGCTGGGGGGGGGGGGGGGAAATCCACAGAAAACAGGTTAAGCCAACATCCTCAATTTGACTTATTTTGATGCAAAAAAGTAAAACGACCGGTCCTTATGACAAAGAGAAGGATATAAACATCTTTTTACCGTCCTGAAATCTCCGTCAACATCAGAATCGTCGCAGATGTCCTCGTGCGGCACGTTCCTCCTCTTCAGGAGGTGCTCGTCCCTCTTATTCTACAAAAAGACGACGTGAACACGGTCACATACTCTCAGTGGTGTTTTCCTTGACCTCAATCTTCTAAAGAATCGTCGCGTGTCGTCATATTTTGCGTATTTCTTTTTAGGATATCTGGTTCTGCATTTCAATAACACCGCACCGGTAAAGATTATTCAGGCAGGTTTTTGAATTCAGAAGCATGACCGAGCCTGCGCTTTGACACACGCAGTGCTTCCTCGGAGGTGTTCAAAACACAGATCCTTAGATTACAGCTGTCCTTGTGCCTACTTCCTTGTTGATAAACTATCACGGCAGCACGAAACAGGCAGCCTGTTCTCTAAGGCAACAAAGTAGGAGTGCCGATATTTAAACGGCCCATGACAGCAGGATTTATTGAATAGCGTTTCTAGCAAAATGCTGTTGAAAACTCGACACTGACTGGTCAGAAGGTGTTTCGTTCATTTTCTGCAACAGCAGCTCTGCCAGTAAACCCAGCTGCAAGCCAAATCACAGATTATATGTTAACGCTTTCATGACTCGTTTCTATAACAACCAACATACGGACTTGCACAGTGGGTGCTCGACATTTAAAAGGTGAGTAATCGTCCATATGGTGAAGCTTCTTTAAGGAGACATTCATTCGACATTTACGGAAGGAGTCTACAGTGTCGGTGTTCTATAAGCCTTCGAGAAGGAAGCCTTTGCCTCATGCTCAGGAAGGCTGTTTGCATCATGGTCATGTGACCAGCTGCATTTTTTGCCTCATTAACTTCAAGAGACGGCGGAAGACACTGTAGAGGAAACAAATGTTTGTAGTGATTAGAAGAACTAACTTGTTTCCACAGAATTAACGGCAACCAGTTAGATAAAAAGTACTTCACCTGTCTATGAACATAAAATTGGCTGATTTGGTTTAACAAGAATAAGATACCTTGGGACAAGCAGTTGTTGGAAAATAATCAACATCAGAGTATCAACTGAGCTGCATGTTACTGCCTAATGTGAGCTATTAGACTTGACATCCATCCAGAGGCGGGAAACAAACACAAAAAAAAAAAATTCACGAATTTAGACGCGTTTTTAGTGATTCGGGATTACCTTTCTCAGTTCAACGACCACCTCCGTGCGCTGTCTTCTCATTGTCTGTGAAAAAGAGACCAGGATCAATTTTAGATATTATTAATATGAGAGTGAGAGAGGAAAAAAAGCATGAGGATTAATTAATTAGTAAGTCAGTACGAAAATGTCAAATATGTATAAAAAACAATTTCAGAACAAACCCAATCTTTTAGTTATTACTTGAAGCTTCACCCTTTTTAAATTCGGTTTTTACCGTTGGCAGCAATATGCACCGACCGTTTTAAATTGAAAAAACAGCAAGGTACGAGGAGTATATCGACTGTGCCATCGCAAAACAGTGACGAGTCTGCGAAAACATTTGCAGCGCATTCTGGTGCTGGAAAGCCTGATTTCTGCCCTCGCAGCATGCTGCACAACGTGCGCAGCCGAAGATCATTTTAAGCCAAGACTTGGCTTCGGAAAAGCCTAAAAAGGCAGATGGTAGATCTGTGCAGTGGATTTATCAACCAAAGCCTTTATTCTTTCATCTCCGACTAATATACCGCCTCTGATAAAAACGATCGTCATGACGAGACTTATTTTAAGACATGACGTTCATTTTGGTTTAGGGCATTAACTAGCTTGCGACTAGAAAACGTGCAAACAAACAAGGAACGTATTGTTCATGTACAAGCCAATATTCTAATAATGAACATCCTGAACCTTTTCCTGTAATAGATAAAGCAAATACTACTTTGATGTTTCTCAGCATGTTCGTGAAGGGAACAGGAACAGGCAGCGTGTGCGCTTTCGCCACAGTAAGACAAGCTGTGAACATTCACTTCTTGTGTCTTGTGCATGAGCACACCAGAGGTCTTAAAATGTCAGCCTGATCTCAGTTATCACTCAAAGGACAGCACCATGCACAAATCTGAAAACATCACTTGAAATTGTAATGTATCTAACAGGACCCTTGCAACACCTTGACATGATCGCGTGTCTGGGCTGAGAAGGAAACGTCCCATTCACAAATCCACTCAGCTTCTAGTTTATACCTGGAAACAAAAGATTCAGCGAGTCGTTTAACTTGACTTGACAGCTGCGGGTTTCACCGCCGCCCCATGCAGATTGCTAAGCGGCAGTTATCACCTATATGGTGACACTAGGTGTCAAGTACGGTCACAAAGTGCACAGCAACACATCTAACTCTGAAGACCATTTTTGCATGGCTGAAAATAAAAAGGCTGAAAATGGGGACATCGTGTCCTAGTTTGTTTGCTTCATGTAGGCATTTAAAAAAGGTCTTCGTCCATGAACGAGATCAGAAACCTTCTTCGTGTCCCCACAAAATGGCTTGAGGGGCATCTCGACATGCATTTCCTTTTGAAACAGGAAGTCAGAGTTGTGCGGATGATTCGCCAATAGTGTTCAAGACACCGCCGATTCTAAACAAACCTGACAGGAGCTTAGCGAACGAGCTAAATACAGAGAATAGTGACGAGTTTAACAGGATCCCTTTTTCCCCTGGATGATTTCTCACCACCGCTTTCATCCATGCCAGTCAAGGAGAAATACCGTAAGTGACAAGATGCATCTAAACGACTGAATCTCAAGCAGCCTGAGAAAGCCAGATATCCAGTGCTTCTACGATTTGGGCCATTTTATCAAACGGTCCTACTGCAGCATGCATTTATAGATCTTTGTAAAATATTACTGCTTACATTATTCTACTTTATAATTGCAGCCTTATCAGAAGATGCCTCCTGCGTTAAAAAATATATATAAAGCAGGAGTTTATTGGCTTTCACAAGTGAAGCGTGTCGGAAAAGAATGCCATAGTAGGAGGTCTCGATAAGTGGGACTCCGTGCCGGTCACACAACCCCAAATCTACACAAATTCCACCCTACTTCATATGAATAAGCTGCATCCATTTTTGTTCCCGACCCAAAGAGAACACTGATGCACGTGCCACTGTAGATCGCGGGGGCGGGACTTAATGTTCTAAAGGGTATTTCATTGGACGAACACGAGCCTAGTACAGGATGAGTAATCAAAAAAAAAAACTGTAGTTTCCATGGAAGTGACAAACTAGAAAAGTAAAATGAGAATACATTCTCAAATATATATATATATGTTTTTGTTTTTTTAATAAAGATTTACTGGCGTATTGGTTTTGGTCAACAAGGGTACAAAAAACATCAGGAAGACCTTTACACACGGGAACATCCTGTTCCCAAAAAAATTATAATTAAAAAAATAATAATAATAATCTTGAAATATAATCAAGAATTTGACATGGCGTGGATATTAACGAGGTTTTTAGATCACTAGTCGCATTAATAATTTCTGCACCCAGGACTCATTAAACGTTATCCAAGTAACGCTACAAATTCAAACACAGACGGTAGAACGATCTAGAATGAGCCTTACCCAAGGCTAAAAAAAATAGTTTAAACGTTTTACTTTTTACACAAACGTCGAGCTCATGCACATTTTATCGAGTATAACGTTTTCAGACGCTAGCCAGGATGGCTAGTTATCGGAGATACAAAGCCATTACCAATGCGGTAGCTAGCTTATCAGTTGCTAACAAGTTAGCTAACCTGGTTAGCTAGTTAGACGGTCCTGAAACACGCTGATATCTTTAGTTGATTGAAATAAAATAGGGTTACGGCGTCAAAACATTTAAATTTCGTTAATTTTAGATCAACTATGAGTAGTGGGTCTAGTTAGCTGGTGAGCTAGCACATATGTTTTACATAATCCTATCTGAGGCGTAACGGTGCTTCATGGCTAGCCTGGGCCATTCATCTAGCTAACGCTAGCTATTCCTGGCTGATTATTCTAGGCCAAAAGAATGTGAAATGCTAAGCGGACCTAGAGGAAAGTTTGTACATCTTCACACATGAATATCACTCCAGTTAGAACAAAATATAGCTTTCGATTATTTTATTCCTGTGGATAATAACTCGTGTTTTAGTTAAATACTAAATTTTTAACACACCAGCCAACGTTGAGAGCTAGCATGCTAAATCAAGCTAATCAGAACAAAATGTTAAACCAAGATCCAATCCTGCATACTACACTATCATACTATATAGTACATCACAATGTAGCACCAGTACATAATACTTAAAAATGCGTGCTTTTCCAACATGCTATTTAGTGCGCTAGCGCGCGGATTTGGACCTGCGGCTCGCGCCGGGGCGTAGAGGGAAGGGCAACTTGCTAACTAGCATAAATGTTTCACGTGAATCACTCGGTTTCTAACTTTATTACGCGTTATAATATTTTCGCGCAGAAACACATCACTGTAAAAATGAGCACATATTCCGAGGTGACATGCTGTAAACGTGAAAATCCCCTAGAATTGTGAACGACGTCACAGCGGAGCCCGTAGTCACAGAATAGCGCAATACCGCCGAGGAAAAAAAAAAAAAAAAAAAAACGAGCTCTGTCTACTTACCTCCAAATCGCGACCTTTATTTTTGAAATTTTTCAGCCGCTGGTTGTCCAATTTCTCGTTATCATTCATGTTTGCGAATATATAACTGTCGATTCAGATGAAAATACAGAAAATGCTTTTCGACTATCCTTCTCACACAGCCCGTTCACTTTGGCTCAGCTAACCACCGGACTATTTTTTTTTTTTTCAGCTAGCAAGTAATAGCCTCGCGTTGCATGATGGGAATGCCGGTGGTGTGGGTGCAGTCAAGCCCTTGGGCTGTGTCCCGTTCACTTCACTTCAACTGACTTCCAAATGCCTCCCTATTGCTTACGTAAACTACTACATAGGGCGCACAAGGCATTGATCCGTACCCCAGGTAGTAAACATAACTAGGGAGTCGGGAGTCATTTGGAATTCGGCCTTTATTTGAAGGGGGAAGTCCCAAAGGCGAAAACCAGGGGGCCCTTAGAGAGTCGTGGATACATTTATAGAAACTTCACCAAGAAAACTGAACTCTCTAAATCTCTTATAAGGCACATTTTAAGTCACATATTCACTCCTTTTTACTTTGGCTGGCACCTTAAGCTGGTTTCATTATGGACAAAATTATCTAAACAAGAAAAAACATAAGAACCAGTTAACTAGTTAGCATCAACTAGCCTAATGTAATAGCTCAGTTAATGTCAAACTCTATAAAAAAGACCATAACTATAGACTTAACTTTATTTTTTCATTAACTTTCATTGTTAAATATAACGTTTTCTTATTTCCATTTTTATTATTTACTATAATTTTTAAATATTTATTTATCAGAGTATACAGAGCTATGGTCTATGAGGTGGTAAATGTCTCAGCTTTGCAACCAATAAAGGCAATAAGGCACTTCTTTTTTCATTTTTCCACTTAAATAGTTATTTATTTCAAGAAATAAAAGCCATTAGAGGTTTGTGTATTTGTGAAGTCTACGTGGTTTACCAAAATAAAGCCTTTTTCTTTGCAATATGTTTTGTCTATAGTTTTGTAGGAAACAAAGCTTAATTCATTTTTATATACAATAAGTATATATACATGATTTAATCAAATTTCTATCTATCTATCTATCTATCTATCTATCTATCTATCTATCTATCTATCTATCTATCTATCTATCTATCTATCTATAAAGTTAATAATATATATTGGTGTGTATAATATATTGTATGTTTGGTGAGATTTATAACTGTTTTTTTAATGAGGAGTATTCCTTTTTTTTCCACAGAAAATTCTCAGGATTTACATATGAAAATAATCATATGGTTTAATTAGACACCTCACATGGCATAACATGAGATCATGTGTGATTATTCACATCACATGCACTTAAATGGCATGAAATGTTGAAATACACATTCACATGTTATCTGATCACATAGTATTCAGACATTTACAGTTTATACTACTTCATTTGGCAGACACTCTTACCCAAACCGACTCATAATTGCGATGACGCATGCAAGCAGATGAGGGATAAGAGCCTTGCTCGAGGGCCCATCAGTGTAAGCTTCTATTGATTAAGTCAAGGTCAAGTGCAAATAAATACTGCTGCATGCTCTCCATGCAGAGTGCCGAGATCTGAATGGTGTGACGTGTCTGTTTGCTGAATAAATTATTGACTCCTTCCACAGCACTGTTCATCACACTCTTTATTTATAAAAGGAGATTTTATTTACCAGAATCTAACAGTGATTATCTATGATGTAAGCGGTAAAACATGATAAGCATGCTGTTAAAAGATGGAGTAGTATGATGTGGCCCAATGTCACCACCTCAGAGTTTATTATTTTCCAAAAACAGCATGAATAAAAATGTTTTATTCCTCTAAAACACCACAGCAATTAGTCAAAGACTAATGTTAAGGAGTGTGCGAATGGGTGTGTGCACAGTGCCATGTTGGTTGTATTTCCACCTTTTGCCTGGTGTTCCCTGGATAGGCTTCAGATTGACCTTGAACCAGGATGAACAGGTTATGGAAGATAAATGAATTGTTATATCTATAACCAGATCTTTGTACCGACTGTGAGCTCAAACCACAAAGGTGTCTCTCTTGGTTTTGACTTTGAAATTGACATACATTAAAAACTCGATACATGTGTTTATTAGTTTAATACAAGCATATTTATTTAGCAGCTATCATATGTACATATTTTTGCTCAAATGATCAAATAATTTACAAAACAAGCAAATACATAAATGCAGATTATACACAAAAGATAATTACTAAGAAGATAATGGTGTTTAGAAATATAAAAAAGAATAAAGAAATTAAAAACAAGGTTTTTAAAAAGTTAAACTTTGCCAAACAGAATCTATGAATGGAATAGGGAAGAGAATAAAGAAATGCAAAAAAACAAAACATGAACAAGTTTTTTAAGAAGTAAATTTACAGATAAGAAAATATAAGCATAATTTTGTAGAGTAACATTAGTTTAGAAAAAATAAAGTGCAGGACATAGTGCATAGAAGCTGTTATTTCATTCCACCTTTACAGGGAGGTGACAAATTATAGGAGAACACTGTGGCTATGTTATGCCTTGGAGGTGTTCTGCTTGCATCTCACTGTAACTGTAGTTCATTGATTCTGGCAGTGGTTCAATTTACCTGTAATCCTGCTGTGTCTTTGCTTTAAACAATTTCCTTCCTCTCTGTAGACATTCCTCTCCTTCTCCTAATGCAGTCTTGAGAAAGTGGGCCATCATTCTGAAGCACTCCTCCAAACCGGCACCAGTCTTGGCTGAAGATGGCTGAAGAAACCAGCATCTGTTGCCACAAATCTCATTCAAGTTCAAGACCTCTGCAATATCCTCAGTGCTTGCGGCTCCCAGCAAGTCTTGCTTGTTGGCTAGAACAATTAACGGAAGGCTTTTCAGACTCTTATTTCCCAGGATCTTCTCCAGTTCCTGCTTTGCCTCGGCCATCCTTGACTTATCCGTGCTGTCCACCACAAACACCAAGCCGGCTGTGTCCTGATAGTAGTGCTCCCAGTGAACCCTCATCCGATGCTGGCCCCCGACGTCCCACACGGTCAGCACAAAGCCCTTCTCTTTGGTCTCCAGCATCTCCACGTTGAAGCCCACAGTGGGCACGGTCACCACGGCCTCATTGTATTTCAGTTTGTAGAGCAAGGTGGACTTTCCAGCTCCATCGAGGCCAAGCATTAGAATCCGAGCTTCTGAGGGAACTTTTGAGCCATGCAGTCCCATTGTGTTTAAAGCTACTGAAGAATCAAGCACGTAGCTTATAGATTTAGCAATACAGCAGATGAGGTAATGTTTGCTTAATCCTTCTGTTGTCTCTATAAATGTTCTCCTTTTAGTTGCACTAGAAAAAAGTAGAGTGTGCGTTTTCCAAACCTTCACCAGTTGTCGCTGAAGCCGTCTCTTCTGAATGGATGTGTGCTCTTTGATATGTCTTCTTATACAGTTCAAACCATAAACAAACATACAAATAAGGAAAGGAGTCAAATCCCAGGAGGGGTATCTCCATGTTCTTTCACACTGAGATTCCCTAGCTGTGACCATAGTACGAGTAAACTGCTGTCCCCTTCCCGACAGTGACACTGTCACTCTGAGGCAACATGTGACTCGTATTTCAGCAAGCACTTGAGGAACTCATGGAACTTCCCTTACAGCCAAAGTGTGTTCTGTTCCTGTTGGCATGAAACACTATTCTAAACATGTTTGGGGTGACGAAGTCATCTGAGCACACGCTGATGTCATAGATAGTTTTAGGATTTGATTTTGAAGTATGACGATTCATAATTTCATGCAAGCTATACAGAGCAAGTACAAATATATACACTGACTAAACACTTTATTAGGAACACTATACTAATACTAATACTAGGTAGGGCCTCCATTTGCTCCAAAGCAATCTTTATTCTTCATGGAATGGATTCCACAAGATGTTGGAAATATTCCTTTGAGATTCTGGTCTATGTTGACATGATAGCAATTTCTGTAGATTTTTCAGGTGCACTCTCATGCTGCGACACTCCAGATCTACTACATCCCAAAGGTGTTCTATTGGATTTAGATCTGGTGACTGGGAAGGCTACTGAGGAAAAATGAGTTCACTGTCATGAACCAATTTGAGACAACTTTTGCTTTGTGACATGGTGCATTATCATGCTGGACGTAGTCTTTAGAAGATGTGTAAATTGTGGCCATGAAGGGATGCACATGGTCAGCAACAATACTCAAATAGGCTATCGATTGCAAATGTCTGCCAAGAAAAGATTCCCCACACCATTACACCACCTCCACCAGCCTGGACTGTTAACATAAGACAGATTGGGTCCATGGATTCATGCTGTTGTCACCAAATTCTGATCCTATCATCTGAGTGCCTTAGCAGCAATCGAGATTCAGACCAGATTATGTTTATCCAGTCTTCAATTGTCCAGTTTTGGTGAGCCTGTGCCTACTACACCCTCAGCTTCCTGTTCTTGACTGACAGAAGTGGAACCTGATGTGGTCTTCTGCGGTTGTAGCCCATCTGCCTCAAGGATTGACGTGTTTGGTGTTCTGAGATTCTTTTCTGCTCATTACAATTGTACCATGTGATTATCTGAGTTACTGTAGCCTTTCTGTCAGCTCGACCCAGTCTGGCCATTCTCCGATGACCTCTCTCATCCCCCATTCTGATGGTTGATGTGAACATTACCCAAAGCTGCTAACCCGTATCTACAGGATTTTATGCATTGCACTGTTACTACACATTTGGCTGATGAATGAATATGTGTACAGGTGTTCCTAATAAAGTGTTCTATGAGTGTATGACCAGTGGGTCTGACAACTGGATACAATTTATTCATAAATAGTTTGCAAGCACATTTCTCTAGTAAACCCAGTTGGCTGTGAAAAACGTTCTTCTGAGTTGGTGTAAATTTATGTATAAAGAAACTCACTCACTCAGTCGATGAGTTTGTGCGACTTTATATATGAACAACATTTTAAAGCGTTTTTTTTTTTTTTACCCTATTTTCTCACTACTTTGATCTTGAGGGTGAAGGCCAACACGTACTTCCTCTGAGACATGTGAAAACATCAACTGCATCTTTTGTATCTGCTGCATCACAGTTCAATCTAACACAGTCAAAGGAAAATGCTATCCACCCTCTTCCGCATACATAACTCACAATGTCCAAGATTGGCTAATGTCGCTGTCATGGACACAGTAATGGTCAGATGGTAATGCCATCTCTCCCACCAAAAGTGTTATATATAAATAAATCACTTATTTTTTTCTCTCTTATTATAACTCATCATTTTATATTAATGACTGTAAGAAAGCAATCCATAACAAATATGTACATTATGCCAAATAAGATCAGGACAAAAGTAATGACACCTTATAAAAGTGAAAAGAGTTAGCTTTTGAGGTTGATGCTTGACGTGCATTACTGGAAGTTTTAGCACATACCATAGTTAGGAAGCACTCTTTTGTTATTTTCTGCTCTCTGTAAGCTTTGCCCTTTATGAAGATTTTTGGACATCACTAAATGCAAATCAGGTGTGCTGTGAACTCACGTAGTAATTTACTGTGATTGTGATGGTGATTTACCAACATACACGTGAATGTGAAATTAATCAGCATTACCAAAACATTTGGAAACAGGTTTTAGTTGGGTTTGAAACATTTACACAAAACTTTTCCAAACAAAATAAAAAATGGTAAATGAGGACCACTGTTATAAACTACAGTTGGGTTCATATGGTCACCTGAGTGAATTGTTTTTCTATTACTGTTAGACAGATGATATCAGATTATGTAACTCTTGGAAAGTTTCAAAATACTCTGACCTCTAAAAATATATTATTTCTACATTAGAAATGTTATGCAGTATATCATGAGCTATTTATTTTCTTTTTGCTCTGCTCATATCCCGTCTACATTCTTACAGCAAATTCAATAGACTTTCATTTTATTTGTATAGCACTTTTCACAATAGACGTTGCCACAGGCAGCTTTACAGTAATCCGGATGTAGATTTAGATCCAAAATGAGCAACTCAAATACAGATTTTGACTTTCATTCTTGCACTTTTTATTGTGACATTTTCATTTTCCCTTAAATTCATAGACATTGTTTTATTCCCTTTAAAACAGACTCTTAAAGTCAACAACAAAAAAACATTTTACAACTATACTGTATTCTGAAATACACAATCAAAAAACAAACCAAAAAAAAAAACGCACATAAAAAGCTATTAGCTATTAAATCTCATCAGATATTAATAAATCAGAATTTAATGCATTTTCTTTTTTTTTTTTCTTTTTTTTTTAATATTATTGGAATTGTGGTTAATAATATTCAATATGTACATTCAATTTATTAGTCTGTCTCAACGAGACTTCATTATGCAAAATATCATATTTACATTTGATGTGAATGGCATCCCCAACACTTTTTTGAAATTCTAATGTTTGGGTGAAGCAAAGGACATGACAAAATACAATGAAGTGAAAAAAAGGCAAGAATGTGTTTTGTTTGACGGCTTCAGGATGCAATGTTATAGAAGTTATTTGAGAAATTCGTTTCCACAGTTGCTTTGACTTTGTGTTACAGCTGCAGTTATAAGGATTTGGACTGAATCATGATCAAGGGACTAAAATGGAGCAAATAAACATCATCCCTAGAACTGAATTTAAATTCCTTTATTGTTTTATTACAACACTTGGGGCCAAAGCACAAAATTAGACCGAGAAAGAATTATAGACAAATTTACCAAAGCAAGCAATGCCTGTTAAAATGTATAGCACACACTTTGTAACGAAAGAAAAACGACAGGATGTTATGATGCCACGATGAACCGCTGAAGTTTTCCGATAAAAGCAGATCCGAAATTGTTTAATTCCTTTCATAGCACAACAATTTGCTATTAAAATTAACCGCCGTTCCTTCACCAGCTTCTTTGTTTTTAATAAGACAAAAAACCAAAAAGCTCATCATTGACACTGTAGACTCCTTCCACAAATGTTAAGTAAGCATCTTGTTACAGAAATCTTCACCATATCAACGATCACGTGCTTGTCACTGTTAAATATCAAACCCATTAGAAATCTGTTTATTATTAGCCTTCGAATATATCAAGCGTCTGACATGAAAAGTCCTTGTGAATTAGCTTTCACTCTAGAAGAACAAGCGCATTTAATATAAACCTGTGATTTGAATTACAGCCGGCCCTAATGGTATAGGAAATTAATCGACACCTTTTGACCAATCAGATTCGAGACTCAACAGCGTTGTGGTATAACAGGAACTAATGACTGGAACATGTGCAATCACTATCTCTTTTACTAGATGTATGCAAATCACAATCACTATGTGCATTCCTTCAGTCTACATACTTTAAAACTGCAAGTGCAAAAGTATACCTTCCCTTAAAATCTGTATCCTGTTTTGTATTAACCTCTAAAAGAAAGAATGGATAAATCCATATCGGGGGGAAAAAAAAAATCTCCAAAGCAAATTTAAATGACATTTTGGGAAGAACTTTGTACTATATAGTTATTCTGTTTATTTCGAGTTTCCAAAATGTACCATATCAGCTCAATTTTAGTTCAAATAAATAGATAAATATGAGCCGTAAGGATTTAAGGCAAGACGCTACAGGTGAAATACGCAACTGATATCACAATTAAGCTTTGCTCATATTCTAAGCATTTTTTTTGTATTGGAACTTGCATGTTATGCATATGAGGCTTTGTTTGACTGAATATGCGTGAATTTGTATATTGCATAATAAACTACAAAAATCTAGGGTTTTTCGATGTTAGAATTAAAATGTTATTATTCCATGGTAAAAAGACGCTCTCGAGAGAAAGATATGTACAGATTTGTATTCTTTAGCCAAGAAAATACCACGCAGTACTACTGAAAAGGGCAGTTCTTCTACTTTCAGTAGAAGATCTAATGGAAAGCCAACAATAATCAAGTATTTGGAACTTTCCTCTATAATAAGTGTCTAATCAGGCACAGCAATGAACATGTAAAAAGTCATGAATGCAAGTTATCTAGAAACTGAGGAAAAAAAGTATTTTGAAAACGGTAATAAGAAAACAGTATTAAAAATACAATGCTGTGAATAAGCTCTATAAAGAAAACTGCTTTATTGTGCAATAATGATATGTATATTGACATAAATATAAGGAAAGAAGATTTTCAGGGATGTATGACACACACACACACATATTTCTGTGTGTGTGTGTGTGTGTGTGTGTGTGTGTGTGTGTGTGTGTGTGTGTGTGTGCGCGTGTGCGTGTGTATATATATATATACACACACACACACACACACACACGTATATATATGTATGTATTTTTCTTTTACTACAGCTTATGAGAAGAAATATTATAGACACAATTTATACAGTAATCTGAATAATGGCTGATGTGACCTGTGGTGTCTTGCCTTAAGAAATTACTGTCATAAGAATGAACTCTACTGGAGGTTACACATGCTTTAGTTTTCATCTAAAAAGGAAAGCATTTTATTTCATTTTCATTCCTGAAACATCATTATCATCCCGGCAATACTGATATAATTTAACCGCTTAATATCTCAGACCCCAGACTTACATTCTATTCTTCACTTTCATATTTATATATATATATATATATATGTGTGTGTGTGTGTGTGTGTGTGTGTGTGTACCTATTTTATCATTCATGACAGTAATTACTGAATAATACTTTCTAAAATGGATGAATAAATATTAAGCTAAAATTTGAAAGGGGATTTGATGTGACCCTGAATCTGTTACTCCATTACACAAGCTGTGACTTCTCATCTCTCCATCATGCCTCTACAAAGGATTTAGGAAAATGACATAATGGGATGATATGAGTTTACTTTAATTTGAAATTATCGTAATAAACAGTTCTTGCTCCAAAAATAGTCATGAAATGGTTTTCCTTTTGCATCCTTACATATATATTAATATGAGCCAATAATATATTCAAATTGATTGGTATTCATATTGGTAATGCTGAATATATTATTAGTTCATATTAGTCGTGGTTCACTGCTCGGCTGTTTTGGTGCCGCTCTTTTTAAATTTAACCACCATGACTGTGATGTTGTCTGGGCAGCCACGGTAAAACGCCTGCAGCACGATGCTCTTGGCGCCGAAATGCGGCTCGTTGAGGCGCTCGCGGATGAAGCGCACGGCCTCCTCGTTACTGAAGGCGTCCCACAGGCCATCCGACGCCAGGATCATGAACTCGGGCTGCAGTTTGTCCAGGTCAAAGGTCACCACGTCTGGTTCGGGGATGACCACGTTTAGCTTCTTAAGCGGGTAGTCGCCCAGAGATCGAGACATGGCCAGGATTCCCTGCACGCGCCATGAGCCGTTGAAGCTAATGAAGCCACCTGAGGGTGAGAAAGAGAATGAAATGTTCAAGCCACACCACCATGAAACATTCCAAATGTATAGGAAAAGCAAAACCCAGTGTCACTCATAGGTATGCGAGGATCGTTAAAAAAAGGTAGCAATGGTGAATGAGCAGCAAGGAGCATTGACTGAACAGCTGTAAGTATTAAACACATTTATGGATGCATTCCGTCAGCCCAGTTCATCAGCTAAACATGGTGGATCATCACACTTCTCTTATATGCTGCTAAAAATCTAACAGGTTTCATGAATACCAGGACGCCTTCCATATCCTTTTCCATTTTTCTTTGGAACAGCTGTCCAATATCAACATCATATTATTCAAGACTTATAAGACAGAATTCCTTATTATGGTTTTAATAGTGACTCCACTTTGTTATTAATAGCATTATGTGTCTCAGCTATTTTGGTCCACTCCCTCGAAGGACTTAAAAATAAATAAATAAATAAAAATAAATAAATAAACGTTGTATGCTGTTATAGGAGTCAACAAAGAACAAAGTTGTTTATTTTCCAATAACAGAATGCCCAAAGTGTTTTATTCCTCTTATGACAGCAATTAAAAAAAAAACTAAAAACCTACATGTCAAAGAATTTTGTCCATTTAGAGTTACATTTAATGTTACCGAACAGCCGGAACTACTCTTAGTGCTGCTGGCACAGAAAATTAATCAACATTCAGATTGAAGAATTCAACAGCGCTGTGGTACAAGTCATGTTTGAAAATAATCGTTTAAACTAAGGCTGCATGATGAGGACAAAAATCTACTTCTATCTATTTCAATACTTAATATGCATTATATTTGTGCAGCTATGGTTTAAACTAGGTTTAAAACATCCACCCATCAAACCAGGTGAAAGCCGAACTGCACATTGTACATATGCAATTCAAGCTGTAACCATTAGGGGGCAATAAAGTACCAAACATTACACATTTCATCCTTGGGTTTTGAGAAGCCTTTTTTTGTGTGGCCCACCTGCTTTCTTGATCCTCTTGCGCTCTTTGAGTTGGTAGGGTTTGTGGTCATATGACAGGGGGATGGCATTACCGTCTTTATCACACAAAACTCCTCTGGAATCACCCACGTTACCTACTGTCAGATCCTTATCAGACAACATCGCCACCAGGCATGTTGTTCCTAAAGGAGAGAGAGAGGTGTATGGTTAGAACACACGAAAGTGAATCTACAACACACATAGCGTTTCACCCAGGCTTAGTCTTTTGACTGACCGACCTTCCTTCATAAAATAGCTCCTTTCTCTTAGGCCCAACACACAATATACACTTGCTCCTGGGGAATCAGCCAATCTAAACACCTGCTACCTTTAAACAATGCTTGTCCTCTCCGAAGCAGCAACCTTAACTCGGCATTTTCTCCCCTGCTCGCCTTTCTGAATCCTTTCTTTTTGCTCCCTTTTCCCTTCTTTGTTTAATTTTCCCAGGCCCAGGGTTTGCTCACCAAGATCCCATCGGCACAGAATAAACCGCCTGTCGGACCATCTGTTCCCCCCCTTAGAGCTTTTAGCGTCGCATTCAAAAGCTAAACAAAGCATATTGATCAGGAAAAAGTCATCTCTACCTGATTCAAAATGCTGTGCTGATGCTATTAGGCATCCTAAAAATGATTATTATGCATATATTCAGTGATTTCTTTTTATTAGCATGCAGTAGGTTGAGTGTTTCTTGGTTTCATAACACTGCATTAGAAAGCTATGCTAATGAAGAAAGGAAGATGTGAGGAAAAGGGTTCATACCAGGACAGACCTTGCTACAAAGGAAGCAAGAAAGACAGTATGCCCAACGGCCCAAAAATGATCCGGTACAAGGCTGGACTTCGGAAAAGTTTGGTGATTTCTGTGCTTGAAGACCCGTCGTTCACTTCACTTCACATTACTGTAGTAGATGTGATAAATTCAGGAAGTTGTGACAAGAAGATCAATTCCATGCATATTTTCTCTTACAACCCTGACACGGATGCCAAAATCAAACCTTCGAAAGATTCACTAAGAATTGGTAGTATTCTTTCCATTCACTGCGGTGATTTCAGCAGGTCAGCTGTGCATTACTCTATAGAGAGTGCTGGTTCATTACACTCACTAAAAGTGTGGATGGCTTAAAAGATCTTAATTATAAAGTACAACAGATTATAAGCTTCAGTCAGGCTAAAAAAAAAAAAAAAACAAGACAGCGAATGGAAGACACATAAAAAGAACAAAGATGTAAAAAGTAAGTGGGAAAAAGAGGCTATTTATAGAAAGGAAGAGGAAAGCAGTGAAGACAAAAGGGATGAGTGTAGAAAATGAGGGAATCTCCCTAGTGTGCCCTCCACACTCATTTAATCTTTCTCTCATACACTTTTTTATTCCATTTCAAGCTTCTCAAGTCACAGAGGATGAAAGTAGTTTTGAAAGCAGGGATTCACGACAGCTTGAATAGTTCCTATAGGGTTTTTTTTTTTTTTTTTTTTTTTTTTTTACATGTTTGTTCAAATCTATCAAAATAGCAATGCTTTTACCGCAGTATCATTTACACCTCTCTTACTTTTCTTCTATATTGAGTTGGAGTTCAAAATGATTAGCACCTTTTGTAAAGACGGGTACAAAAAAAAAAAAAAAAAAACAGTTTCTGAAAAATAGTACAAAACATACTGACGAGTAAACGTACTGCTACTACAGTAACAATTCACGTAAGTAAAAGTAGTACATTTACATCATTTGGCAGACGCTCTTATCCAGAGCGACTTACATATATCTCATTTATACAACTGAGCAATCAAGGGTTGCTCAAGGGCCCATCAGCAATAGCTTGGCAGTGCTGGGATTTGAACTCATGACCTTCCAATCACTAGTCCAATGGTTTAACCACTGAGCTACCACTGCCCCCTAAGCAAGTAGTAAACAAGATGACGTAAAAACGTCCTCACTCCGATGAATCAAACTACCTTTGAGTCTACCGTTGACATAATCTGAAAATGTTGTAGATTTTGTACTCTGGATTTATGTTTGCTAACCGAGTGAGCTACGATGAAGTGAGGACCGCCTTCTTTATCAAGAGTACATGAAGTTAGCAAGCTAGCTCATGCTAATTCATGTTTCCAGCTACATAGTTAGCGAAGATGTCTCTTACACATTACACACCTGAGCATTCGTGCTAGACACTTGGATATATTTAACACAACAGACACTCGCTACTGAACCTCGAAACAGTATATTCAATACAGAGCTCTCATGCTGAAAAACATCAAAAGATCTGGCTAGCGGCTAGCAATGCTAGTTCCTTCAGCTAGCTAATGGCTTACTTGTACATGTTTCGGCAGGTTGGATGTCGAGTGAATGCACATATCTCTATGGGATTTGGCTCACATAATTTGCAGACAATTATCACACAGGCATTTAAAAACGAAGATTTCTGATAAACTGGGCCAGAGATGCTCATCTGTCTCAGAAATTGCGGCTGCTGAATAAGAATTTGGTGCCTGAGACGGAAATCATTTAGGAAATGGCTTTATTTTGAACGAGTCTAGAAATTATTTAAAATTTCCACATACGGTCTTTAAATTGGCTTACCAAAATAAATCTACCAAAGTGAATATTTTAAATATATATATATATATATATATATATACTGTATATAAACTATATTAGTTAGAATAAAAATACTATGATTTAACTATATTCAAACAAGTAATGTCTTACACTGACAATGTGACCGTTAAATAAAGTAAATAAACGTCTATCATTTTAAATAAAGGCACAATTATTGGCACCCTTGCATGTCGTATGTCATGCCTCCCTTTGCAAACATTACAGCACTCCTGTAATTGTTCTCCTATAACGCTCAAAGAAAGCAAGTATCTGAGAGCGCTCCTCAACAGAGAATCTCTCCAGAGTCCAAGGTTCTGTCTTGTGGACTGTCCAATGCAGTTTAGGTCAGGGGACTGGGAAGGCCATGTCAAAAGCTTGATTGTGTAGTCACTAAACCATTTTATGCATGGACTTGGACGCATGTTTTGGATCGCTGTCTTGCTGGAAGACTGAGTCATATCTTCTTGGCAGAGGTTCGCATTTAAAATCTCCAGGTACTTCAGGAAGCCCATGATGAAAAGGGGTTCCAAGGGCATTTGGAAGAAAAACAGCCCACATCATGGATCTCCATCAATTCCTCCACCATACTCAACAGCGGGGATTAGGCTCTCTTCTGTATAACCATCCATCTTTTTACACCAAGCCCATACTTTTGGTAATTGTTTGTTACCAAAGAGCTCCATGTTTGTCTCAGGTGCTTATGTTTGCGGTTAAATGAAAGAAAAAGCTTTCTTCTGGTTTGCCTTCCAAATAGATTGTTGACATAGTAGGTGGTGTCTAATTGTAGATTTGGAGACTGGGTTATGCCAAAATGCTACCATGATCCAACCATGCTCTCTAAACATCCTTCTCCCTGTGTGCGTGGGCGAAGAACACATTTGCAGCCTCTTCCAGAAAAGTTCATTACAGCTCTGATAGTTTGAAACATCTTAATTATTGTCCCAACAATGGATATGAGCATCTTCATTATAAGTAGCTATTTTTGTAGTCACTTCCTGACTTATGAAGGTGAACACACGGTCTTATTTAATTTGTGAATTCTTTAATCTTCCTTGTGTTGACGGATGACAAAATGAATTTGTCTTGTCATCTGCATGACCTCATATTTAGGCCCCAGTGAAACAGGAAGTCATGGACGACTGCTTGAGAGTTCCTAAATGCTCAGGTGAACATAAACAAGTACAATATATGATGGGTGTTTCCCTTTCATTTTGTTCATAAGAATTTCCATCCATCCACCCATCCATCCATCCATCCATCCATCCATCTGGTTTTCATTTTCTTAGGCTAAATGTTAGGGTTCTGTCAAATCCTCAATGTGAAATCAAGCTTATTGATCACAGGCATCATCTTTACCAAGGTTGCCAAGAATTCTGAATGATTATACATCCACCTCTAGCATCCAAGCAGGTACCAAACAAACACGCCCAGAGATCCCACCCACTTTTCAGTGTCATTATCTGTGATTATGCTAATCTCTTAGCATAAGACCATCTCCTCAGTTCCTACAGAACTTGTTGGTCTCCAAACATGCAAAAACAGAATAAAAGTAAAAAAAAAAAAAAGAAGGTGAAAGGAAGACAAATGAGAAGGTTTATAAAGAGCTAAAAGAGGGGGCAAAAGAAAAAAAGTGCTGCAATAAGAGAGAAAAGAATGAAGATGGGGGAAAAAAAAAGAAAAAAAAAAAAAAAAAAGACAGCGTGGTAGAGAAATAATGAAGCAGAGACATGTTGAAAGTGGAAAAAAATGGTTTACAGAAGGCAAGAGTTTTACTGGATCACTCCGAGGTAGAAAATGTCCAACTGTAGCAACGTTATTGAAATAAGGGATGAAGCAGATTTAAAAATGCTTTATTAATTGAACTTTATTGTAATGGCGAAGGGTGCTACAATTTTATTGCTAAAGCTTTGGTTACAACGCATGGAAACGTTCAGGAATAATCGATCTACTAATCGAATAATTTATTTCATTTAGGTTGTGTAGATATTTGGGGGCTTTTCATTCCTTGCATAAAGACAGCAGATATGTGTACTTTCTTGTAGCATCATTTTTTTTTTTTTAATTACATTTTTTTTTTCAGTTTTAAATTCTGTTGAGTTAATTTTGAACAAGGTCAAGGATGGGGCACCGTGAGTGGGTTGGGGGAATTTGATTGCCTGTTGCCAATGCTGCCTTTTTTTTGGGACCACTTTCCACTCTCGCTCTCTATATTGTCAGAACTGTTGAAAAGTGGGGTCAAGGCCACCGAGTTGATGACTTGTCCATTCAAACAGTATCATTTGACGAAGCAGGATAGCGAGCACAGCATGCTATTTCAGAACCGCCGCTTCTGCCACTGGCAAACACTTATGCTGGATATGCCAAGGACCGCTAATGGTTGAGCTGTTTCAGTTTCTTAAGACTAAACACTTCTTTCTCACTCACTATTACAGAATAAGGTTTCAGCTTTATTATTGTTCGCCTTCAAATGCGGCTGAATTATAGCAACAAAACAGCAAATACTACTAAATATTATTTGGACTGTTGAATTCTCAAATAGGATTGGTTAGAAGGTGTTGGTAAATTGTATACAACAGCAGCTTTCGCTGCAAGGCAAATCACAGGTCATATTAACGCACGCCTTCTAATATGTTATCGTTTCTATAGGGACTTGAAGGAGTCTCCAGTGTCAGTGCTTGGAACATCAGAACTTAAGCCGTAACTTCAGGACAGAAATAAGCAATATATACGACGGATCAATGGATTTTAATCGTTGTCTATTTGCTATGGTATGAGAGGAGTAAATAGCTTCAGTGCACGCTGTTATTGGAAAATAAATCAACTTTTAGGTGTTAACAGTAACTCTGCTTCGTGTCGGGCCACATCACACCACCCTGTTGTTGATTTATTTTCCGCTGCTCCATTGTGTATTATTCCTTATATAACATAGATCATATAAGATCTAACGTAAGATCTAATGTATACTCCATAACCATTACAGTCAGCTCTGTGTGGTTCCTTGTTATCCTCAGGCTATGCAGCGAATTTAGCATGAATACAGTGTGTCCCTTTCCTAGAACGAGGTCTCTCTTTCTCTCTGCTTCTCCCTCGCCGATGCGCTTGCACACACCCACACATTCTCTCCCTCCCGCCTTCTCTCACACACATTCAGGACTTTAGATTCAAATTCCATTCTGCTTCATTAGATTAACAGGGGAAAGATTATATTGTAAAAGCTGCACACTTCAAATCAAACGTAAATTCACCGAAATATATCCAATTAAATGAAAGTCATACAGCGTAAAGTAATCTGTGATATTCATATATGTAAATCGGTAATTCATAAAAACGTAGACAAACAAAATTAAAACACATCAATCAATAATACAAAGAACTGGCTATGAAGTCCATTATCGATTACTCGGTTTATGTTCTGAAGCACACTGGTGCACACTACTCATGTCACGCCACACGTTGAATCAATTAATCATTCTAAATGTAAACAAAATAGATTTTTAATATATGCTGTGTGTCTGTTGCTTTCAGTTCAGGTTGAAGTCGATCCCCCTGAAAGAGTTTGAACCCCGAAGCTCTGCAGGTTTCTCCATACAATGAAAATGATTTGCGCCACACAAACACAGAAAGCAAAGTGGGTAGTTCAGTTAGTGATAGCCAGCAGATACTGGCCTATAAAGACCCTCTGCTTGGGATTGTGACTGCTGGTCCTTTGGTCAGACTGATATACAGTATATAGATACAAAATAACTAAATATACAGAATACGGTGACGTTATGTTAGTTCAAGTATCTGTTTTGAAAAACATGAGCATGTGATAATATCCTCATGCCATGACTAATGTCAATAATATTAGGTTGTACTTATCACGTGATCCGTTATCTATTTAAGGTGAGATAAAAGCTTTGTAGTAGTGTTAGTTGCTTGAAAAGCTGGAAAGAAATATTTTTCTACGTTTTCAATATTTTTCGTGCAAAATGCAAAATGGATTCATATTAAAATGTGTTCGTAAAATCGATGCATTGATTATCAAAATAATCAGTAGTTACGGCCTTAACACCAAGCAGAAAATAGAATGATGAATAATATAAATATAAATACGGAAGGCCAGATTACAAATATACAGACTTCATAGGAAAGATATGCCTTCTGTTACATTTTCTCTTACATACTCGGTTTCTCACACACACACACTCTTTTTGTAATCTTCCCCTGTGTCTCTAATTATTTTTATCTCCTCCCAGTGTTGAAGAAGATAATGAGTTGTATTGGTCCGCTCATCTCCCTCTCCAATTAGACACTCCACCATTCCAAAGAGGCCAGACAGAGAGAGCGAGAGAGAGGGAATGAGATATAAAAGGGGTGAGAAAGAGATGTCTACATGTCTTGCACATTTCCAGCACACTTAACACACCCTTCACTTCTATGAATTCTGCTCTTCTACCCTTTCCTCTGCTCTCATTTTATTTTTTTGCATGTCAGTACCAGGAACCCAGAACCACGGGGATGATTGAAACACAGTGGACAGTAATGATGACACCTGCCTGTCCTCCATATTCTCATACACATCCTCATTTCAGCTGCAGTATTACCCTGCTCTGCCATATCTCTATAACTGTCAGAGAAAAGCTCCCGTTTCTGCTACTCAGTAAAATCCTCTTCACTGGAACATGCATAGCTGACACCAAAAAAAAAAAATAAATAAATAAAAACATCCAGTGGTAATTCAAAGCCAGTTCCAAACATTTTTAGGCATAGCTTTTCCTTTATTTGCCAAGCACTATCTTGCTGAAACAACTTCAGTGTTTACTAAGGATTAAAAGAGGCCCTGTTATGAACAAGCCCTGTTGTTACCTGCTGTAATGCTCCATCAAAAGCCTGTATATTATATAGTTGAAATATACTGCAAATCAATAACTAAGTATATCATTCATATAGAGTCGAGTTGAAAGCGTTTGCACCCGGTTGTGTTTTTGAGTGCGGACAAACAATATATTCAATACATGTTTAAAAAGAAAAAAAAAATCAAGAAATTAAAAATTAAATTGGGCTGTACCCTGAAGACAACAATCTAAAAAACATGTTTCGTTTCGCTATGAGCCTCTCAGTCTTCAGACCTGTTTTAAAGACAGGAAAGCAGTGCATGACATATGTCAGAATAGCAACAGAAAATTTGCTACCGGGCTACCGGTTGATTACTTCAACTGAAAAGGAAGAAGAAGCTTTTCATAGGACACAAAAGAGGTTGAAAATTGTGATAAAGGCACACGTAAGCATACGATGTGAGGATGTTTTTCAAAACGGGGCTGGGTGACATGACCTAAAACTTTACATCGCGTTACAATCGTTTCTGACATTTTCACGATAACGGTATTTATCACGATATATATTATGCTAGGAAAAGAATCTTCAGAGACAAAAGAATATGCAGCACATGCAGACTGACACCAGGGGGCGCTCGTGAGCTCTTGTGCGCACTAAGATTGTAATATAATAGGCCTAATATTTATTAAGCTAAGACTAAGGGTCATGCTACATTATACAGACTGTTCATTGATAAGTTCATTTGGGTGTAAAAACACTGCAACTGTTCAGGAAAGTTGATATTTCTGCTAAATCATGATACTCACGATACTCAGTTGGTTGACGATGTGAATGGTCATATCGCGATAACGATAACTTATTTAACGATAACGATAGCACAATTTCTTCCACTCTTAATAAATACAATTTAATTTGAAATGTGAAATCAGAGATAATTGTTGGCGCTATAAATTAAATTACTTTGTCAGGGTCTTTAGTAAACTATTCGCTCATGTCTATATGCAGCACACTCATGTAATTATCAAACCCTCCAATCACGTAGCAGCAGCGCAATGTTAAAAATCATGCAGATACACATCATGACCTGCAGTTGATGTTCACATCAAGCATCAGAATGGGGGTAAAAAAGTGATCTCGATGACTTTGACTTTGAGTGGCATGGATGTTTGGGTCAGATGGGCTTGTTTGTGTATTTCAAGAAACGGCTGATCTCTTGAGATTCTCATTCACAGTAGTCTCTAGGGTTTATATAGGATGGTGGAAAAAAAAAAAAAGCAAAGAACAACCCAGGAGCTGCAACTCTGTAGGCAGAAACGCCTTGTTGATAAGACAAGTTTAAGCTGACAAAAAGGCTACAGCACTGAAAATAACCACAAATAATCACAAAAAGCATCTAAAAACACAAACGAAACTTGAGGTGAATGGGCTACAAGAGCAATAGACCACTTCAGGTTCAACTTCTCTCCTCCAACAAGTGGAAAACAAGGCTGAAGTGGACACAAGCTCACCAAAACCGGAAAGCTGACGACTGGGAGGGGGGGGGAAGAAAAAAGAAAAAAAAAAAAAGAAAAAAAAAAGGGGGTCTGCCCAATCTGGCACATTTTCTTACTGTTACTCTGGCAGATGTCAAATTAGAAGACCGGAAAACTTTGTTAACTTTGTTTGTTTGTTAAAACTTATATTTTGGATTTTTTTTTTCTTGTTGTCTTCAGGAATATCCCAGAAGATCAGTCGTTTCTGAAATACTCAAACGAGCCTGTCTTCTGGGAGCATCGCAGCCAGACGCATACGGATGAGAACCACTGGAGTAAAAAAAAATTGATCAGGTAAAAACAAATCTGAATGGGAAGACGGCAATAGACGGAAATGCATTTTAATGCAAATCAGCGGTGAGATAACCATCTGATCACACCAAGCCTAACCGTGAAACCGTGGCAACCCTAGTTACGGAATTCAAAAATAGCAAAAACGAGAGGAACGAGGAGAGACTTCCACTTTGACTTTTTCAACCTTCTCTTCCTTGCGTGATATAATCATCAATAAAGCATAGGCGCTTTTGGGGAAAGTGGCATAGATGAATAAAACACTTCATGTCTGTGTGCATATCTAGGGCAGCCTCCAAGTGTTTCATCCAAACATGTAACTTCTAAATGACTGGAATGAAAGGCGGACAGTATTTTTACGATTTGAAGAGGGATTAGTGGCCGCCAATAAATGCAAAAGAGCAGTCATTAAATACTATACATAAGGGCTTTTCATTTTCAATTGCAAAATAAGTTGAGATACTCGGGCAGAAAGGCTTCATAGGCAACAATGCATAATATGACCAATTTTACACTACTGCATTTATAAAAGAGCAATGCTCAACCATTTTCTCTCCTTTTTTTGTTGGAACAGCAGCCATTTACACCAGTTGAATGTATGTAAGGGTATAAAGGCAGTCCTAAACTATATGCTGAGAGGAGGTAGTTAAAAACTAACACAGTGTAGAATTTTGGTTTCACCATCGCCAGTCTATTAGAAACCAGATCTGACAAACAGGAAATACGATATCCATGATTATGATGATCATATGTCCTGTAATCCAAACATGGTGACATCACTGGGTATAATTGAGGAAGAAATAACAGCTCTCTCTCTCTCGCTCTCAAAGAGGGATCTTTGGATAATTATGAGATGCCACGGAAAGATAAACCTTTAATTAAATAGTACAGGAAGCATATGTTGACAACGAAGGGTCTCTCTTTCTCTAACCCTACCTTCACACCAGCTCTAATCTTTAACTGACCAGTTTAAGTGAGCCTGTGCCAACTATAGCCTCCGCTTCCTGTTCTTGGCTGACAGGACTGGAACCTGATGTGGTCTCCTGCTTTTGTAGCTCATACACCTCAAGGTTTGACAGGTTGTGTATTCTGGGATGTTCTTCAGCACACTGTTTGTAAAGAGTGGTTGTTCAAGTTACTGTGACTTCCCTGTCAGCTAGAACTAGCTTTGAGTTTTGCAGACGGTAGTTTTTTTCCCAAGAAATAGTCAATTTTCTTTGGCCATGACCATTCTAATTCTCGCTACAAATCCTGGCAAAGCCCCCTTTTGATGATCTGTAGTCATTATTTAAATAATTTGAATGTGTAAAAAGAATTCTGAAATAACAGGTTTAAAAGAACCCCATTTATTTGCAATTTATCCTTTGATAGCCAAAAGGTCGATTTTGCACATGAATTTGATTATATTTTAGATTCCTCTGGTAATTCTGGGCTTCCTATTGATCCAGATTTACCCACTACACTTTGTTGATCCAGTTCCTTAAAAATGTACATCTGTTCTAAAGGACCCAAGAGAAACAGAAGGATACCCTTGACCAAAACCAATCCTAGTGACTGTAGGTGTGGAAGAAGAATTCTAAGACCCAAGCATGGAGATGCAAATAAGCTGCTGTCATCTCGAACGAACTTCATAAAACTTGACCGGAAAGCCAGATGCATTTTGTAAAGTCTTCACCCAATGATCCTCGCAAGCTAATTTTACATGTAAAGTCTTGTTCATCGTTTTCAAAAAAAATTGTGGCCCTTTCTATCTGCCCCCAAATTCCTGTTATCCTTGCCAGAGCAAAACATCTCACCTGCTTCATCATAGGTGGCAGAGAGCTTCTCCAGCATCTCCTTGTCCACATTGAGGATCTGCTGCTCCAGGATGGATTGATAAGACAAAAGGCTGTTCTCCTTCTCTTTCTCATAATTCTGTAGGTGCTGCTTCAGGACCTCAGGCAGGCGAGTTTTTGCATATTCTGCTGCTGCCTGGAAAGAGAAAAAGATCAAGTTGCTTGCTGAGTTGGTTGGCAATATTCAACAGGAGAACTGCTATTTTATTTGCTATTTTTATCCTTTACTATTTTGGCTATCCAGTGCCATCAGTCTGGCCCTGACACATTTTAATACGAACACAACTTTCATATGAGTTGCCAAACAAGAACTGGAGAGAGAATGTGTGCCAGAGATTGAAGAAAAAATATCAACAGCTCTATCTGTTGTAAAAGTGACTAAGAGTGAAAGTGTAACTTAAAGAGCCCAAACATGGTCAGATACACGCAAATTCACTATAGTTTACACTGATACACTATTCCATAAAACTTAAGTTCAAGTCCCATTTGATAAAACAAATTAATAAACCCTAGTTATCTTACAGTATTACAAAATATGGTGTTACCTTCCATGATACTAGCATAATTTTACTGGGCTATAAGTAATAAAACAAGATAATGACATATTACATATTTTAATATTTAAATATATCTGGTGTCCTACTCCTGGTTGAAGTCATCGAATCACCATGAACAGTCTTGCACTCTAAACCTGACCCTAGTATTAAGTGTATTAGTTGTAATTGAACTATACAGT
>JAQQZR010000018.1:4526054-4549924 GCA_030068235.1 Notoglanidium macrostoma | reverse complement strand
TTATATTCAGAATTTATATACTTTTGTGAAGCTGCTTTGAGACAATGTCTGTTGTTAAAAGCGCTACACAAATAAAAATTGAATTGAATTGAATAATACCACATGCTGGAGCTTTATTATTGGAGCTTTTATGTATCATACAAACTGTTTTACTATGGTATCTCACAATTAACTATACTAGGGTGTTTTACTATGGTTAATGAGTTGCCATTCTAAACAGCTCTTCTACTCTTTAGACCTTACCACATTTTGATATTTGGTTGAAATACATGGTTTGACGTTAAGCTGATGCTGACTACAGCAATCCCTAAAGAGCCCCCAGTAACAGATGTAAAATGAGATGTTCATAATAAAGGATTAAATGTACATATTCACATACAATTGGGAAAGAGAGTTACCTACATAGACATACATTGTCAAAATAGCTCCAGTCTGACCTCTATTCAATGCTGACATGAATAAATCAGCAGACAAACAGACAGTGATAGCAGGAAGAAAAGTGCTCCGGCAGCCAAATGCCGCCGCTGTCCTGGCCCCCATCAACCTGAGCTGGAGAAATTGAAGTCGCTAACCATTTGGCCAAAGAGATAACAAGCTCTGCAGGCTTTTACAGGATAAATTGCCCACATTTCACATAAAACATTTATATACTCCTTCCCTCAAAAAAAAAAAAAAAAAAGCATGGCGAAATACATGGATAATTTTCCGAAGAGAAAAATGAACCTGTTGCTATAATTGCTAGAAAGCTAGGTAACTATAGGCTTTGTGTGATTAAAACCAGTAGCCAGGTATTTAGTCCTTGTCCACTCTGTCTGGTGATAAGACCTAGCTAGAGAGTGGGAATTGGGAGTGAATAAAATCTGTGCAAATAGTACAGGTTTCTATTTTCACACAGGTGCAACTCCAAGAAGAGTTTGTGTACGGACATACATTTTGTTCTATTGGAGGAATAGCTAAAATGGAAGTCTCAAATTTATACAACATATTTTTGAATACCAATAATAAACTTAGTGTTTCATAACTGATCTTGCTAGTAGATCACAGTCCATGGTAGTGAGATCCACTGTTTTTACCATTTCAGCAGGGACTTTCCTCCATCCCTCAGTCTTTCCTGTGTATATAAATAAAAGCATGAGCTTGTAAGGACATGTGTAAGCTCCAGAAGGATCTAACCTACATCCTGGCAAAAACACCACCACAGGTGCCCTAATACTTTCACACTCAGGCTGCTGACTCTATTGTCCACCTTGAAGTGTGGGCAGAGCGGAGAGTCTGCTCCAAATATATAAACAAACAGAGATGTCTGGTTTAACCACAATCTACCAGAACAACTTTAATGCACCATGGCATGGCTTCTACAGGTCTTTGAATAGTGGTGATGTCGTGCTGGAAGAGACCGCACCCATCTGGATAGAAATGGTTCATCATAGGACTAATGTGCTTAGCCAGAAGAACAATGGCCACCAACCCTGTTCCTGTTCTACCTCCCTGAAGACTTTAGCTCCAGCCTAAATCGTGCCCATAACCATTTAATCATTGCCTTAAGAAGATCTTAAGATCAACTAAAATGGGTGTTTTAGATTTTGGCTGGATATGAAACTTACAGTAAGGTAGATCTTAAGGAAGAGGGTTGATGATCACTGAGACAAGTTGCACCAAATCATGGCAGCAAAAATAAATACCTCGCCCACCAGACCAGTATGGTTTTTCATTTAGGTCTTGTTAATTAATTTAAAATACATCTATCGGTGAGCTTTTTCCATTCTCAGTGAGTACTTATAACATTAATCTATCAAAACTGACAATACACTACTAGCTGGTATACCATTTGACGGGGATAAAAGATGAGCTCTGCTGATTCTCTATACCCGGATTTACATTTGAATACTCAAGGCTGGTGCTAGCTCAGGGCTAGTCTCACAAGCCAGGCTTCTATCTTTTGTCAGAGAATCTGGTACTTTTTGTCACTACATGAGGCCAAGAACTACCTCCTTTCACAGGAAGAATCCACTTGACTGACACTGGAAACCTAATATGGAAAAGGGAATAGCCAATCAGACTGCAACCTACAAGAGTCTAAGGCCTGAGGCCAGCTAAATGGGCTAAGATATCAGACAGTTCATGAGCTGTGAATCTACTCTCAGCTTCAGACACTCCTTCCACATATCAAGGCTAACCAGAACATCAGGGTTTTTTTTTATTAAGGACTTCCAGACAATAGCTACATTGGAAATATTCTGAGAAGGTTTTATAGATGACATGACAATTATATTGTATCAACACCAACACCCAGTGAAGGAAGGGTGTGTGATAGGTGTGAATACATGACAATACCAGCTAACAGCCTTGCACTGAATTACTCAGATTTGGAAAATGCTAGAACTGGCAAGAACCTCCAAATCTAGAACTACTCTGAATTGATTTTACTGTTACCAAATACCAAATACCACTAGACAGCGCCAAGATCTCGGCAGCTCAAATGTGGACAATGAAGGTTTATAGGCAGAACCTTTAACTTTATGGTTGCCTGTTAGCAGTGGGTGAAAAGTACACAGAGAATGTGCCGCTCAGGAAATGGCAAGAACTGAGCAGAACAAAAAAAAAAAAAAAAGAAAAAAAAAAGGAAAAGGCAGTGTGGGTGGTAGAGGAAGAGAGACGAGAGAAAGGAGACTATGGGACAAGGTTAAAGATAAGGCTGCATGGAGTGTATATGTGTGTATGTGTGCGTGTGTGTGTGTGTGTGTGTGTGTGTGTGTGTGTGTGTAAAAGAGTTGTCAGTGGGGTGGTGATTAGAGTGCAGATAGATTCGGAAAAGCACCCAGGACTCGGAGACATCTTTATATCCTGCCAGAGCAGGAAGCTGGGGATGTCTCCAGAATGTATAAAGACCCGCTCTGGCCTCGAGATCATCATATAGCTGGTGCTTCAGGAACGTACAAAGCCATACACACTACTATCTCACGTCCTCTGCCTGCTGATTGTATCAGGACAAATCCATTTGCTAGCAGAGATATGGATGGTGGCACCCCTGCTGAGGTGCTCAGAGTCTACTCCAGCCTTTTCAGTACTGTAAGGTTTGCTCAGTCTGACCTTAACAAGACTCTGACATACAAGTACAGAAACGCACACAGTCGCTGTCTGGTTTCAAATCCAAATTAACTGAGTACAAACATCTGCCCATGGATCTAGATTTGGAAAGACTGAAAATGGCCAAAAGCTGCCCAGTCTACAACATGTTAACTCTATTGGACCTGACACACTGACGGTGTGCATAAAATTCCCAGTTGTGTTTTGATCATCCTTGCATAGAAAAGTCACTCTGCTTACACTCTTGGGGGGGGAAGGTACCTTAACTAGATTAACTAGATTTTGAGTTTTTAGAGTATACAAAGTGCTCTTTGTAACCCCGACTGACAGGAAAGACCGGACCATCTAAAGTCCTATAAAGAGGGACAAACCAAAGAACACTTTAGGGCTTAGATTTAGTGTTTTTGTAGTATCCATATATCATGAGCCATGCTGACTATGATGGTAAGGCTTAACCACAAATTTTCCCTCCGAAAGAAAAGTCAATTTTTTTTTATTGATTGAGGTAATTAACCAGCCTCTTTTAGACTTGCATTACAAGTGAGGCTAAACTTAACAGATTTCCCATTTATTTTTTTTACAGGAAAATGTGTCAAAATGATTGTCAATGGTAATCACACACACCCTACAGACGTGGAACAAACATCAGGTTATAAGAAGCTGGAGAGTTCCTTTACTGAAGGTCTCAATGGCTCTGACTAGCTGTGACTGAACAATGTCCAAGCCTTTGGTCAAAATTTCTAAACTGAAATGAATCCCCTGAGGAAGTAGAAAGGGCAGAGGAAAACAAACCCAGTGGAAGGGACATAATATAATTGTGTAGGTGTAGAGAGAGGTGAGAAAAAGGAGACTAAGGTACAAGGTGAAAGAATTGGCTAAATGGAGCATGTATGCATTTGCAGCTCGGAACTTTCACACCTGCTCATATAGCCTAATGCTTTTTATGGATGCTTTAAAGATTTGCACTTCACAAATAGCATTTATGCCCATGTGTTAGACTCACCCTGCTTCAATCTCAGGATAATCTCAGGATAATCTATATACTTGTACCTAAAAACTGCTGCTGTGATTATAAAGACTATCCTGTGATCCTAGGACTCGTAAACAGAATACGCTGATACATACTTTCAACACACATTTTACGTGTTTTTGATTACAATGTACAGCTATAGAGGAGTAATGATTTATAATCCATATATCTGCTGATTTTCAGATTGCTGTAATACTGCTTTGTGGTCTTTTGTTAAAAGAACTAAACAAATACAATTAAACTGAACTCAAGTGAATGGTGAGGTTGAATGGACAGAGGAAGCTTCAAGTTCTGTCGTAGTTCCCAGAAGGTTGCGAGATTGAATCCTGGCATTGCCAGAGAACCCCAGTTGGGTCCTTGAGCAGGGCCATAACACTCAAATGCTCAGCTTTGCGTTTCACTTGTAGGTCCTATGGGATAAAAGCATCTGCCAAATGAACAGAATATAAAGTAGAGGTTTTAAATGAGGTCTTTCCTTAGCTTGGTGCAAGCAATAAAGACGCCATACATTTTCTTTCTAGGACCATCAAGGGTGCTTAATTGTTGTCGATTTTGAGTGGGATCTCTGTTTAAGAGAGAAAATCTATATTAGTGCTTGGCAGTTATACAATAGGACACTCGCACACGCCAAAATGGCCTTTCAGTTATGCAAATTGTCTCCTTGAAATCTAATCAAAGGAGTCTGATCAGCTGGAGGCCGCTGAATAGGATAGGTTGACTAGAAGGATGTCATATATATCCTGAGAAAGACACTAAAAGCAAGTGTGTGTGTGTGTGCGCATGCATATGCGTGTGTATAATGGCTAATTTCATTAAAGCAGGCAGCCGCTGTGCTCATCTCATCAGGGCGAAAGACGGTGTGTCACTTGTCACAGATCCTTCCTCCTCCTGCAAGTAATTGCACACTGCGAAACACTGAACATACAAGCGCCAAGCTCTCTAAAAGCAAAAGAGAAAGGGCTTTGTTACAAAAACAGCCACGGAGTAGCCACTGCAGAGGTTTGATACTCGATCCCTCCATCAGAGTTTCGCTCCAGTGACCTTGATTGGGCACTCCGTGTTGTTTGCTACAGCTGGGAAAACTGGGAAAAGTGAAGCGAGGACGAAATATTAACCCTTCATCTCTATTCGCAATTTTTCAATGAATGACCTGTTGACCCAAGTAAACTCTTCAGATTTTACTCCAATATAATTTTAAACTGCAAGTCGTTGAGTGCGAATGTTTGCATGAACAAAATACAAATGATGTAGGGATGAAAACACAACGGGTGTGATGTTAAACGAAAATAATCAAATGATTGGTGGTGTGGTGCCGCTAACTGGTTATTTTCCGATCATCCTGAAGCATATTATTACTCTTCCACTCAACAGCAACTTGCCTCCAATTAAAAATACACTATATATTCATATAAATTAATGATGTCATAGTTTTTATAGTTACATTTAATGTTGTGTAAGACAGCTTAGTTTCTTATGTGATAACAGCTCTAAGCAGTGTTTCCCCTCACCAGCCATGTCATTTCCCATAAGAGTTACTTATGAAAAGTTGAGAAAGTTACAGCTTTACCGCCAACTCGTACTGGAGACTCATTCCAATCTCCTTTTAAAAAGCTTCACCATTTGTAGAGCATCCGAAATAAGAAGCGTAATGTGTGAAGTTAGAAACAAGTATATATATATATATATGTTCCATTCTTTAGTTAATAAAAACTGCACTCCTTGGTAAATCACTAAGACCCAGTTGTTGATTATATTTCTACAACAGCACACCCTGAAGTGTTCAATTTCTTATTTATTCTTAGCGTTTGATCATTCAGTGGATGCCATGACGTTTTCTGCAATACAGTTCATGAACCAATTAATTCATTCGTCTGTCACGCATAATTTGTTTCCTACAATCTTTTCAGACATGTTCTTTGCCAGCAAGCCATGTTCAATCTCACCCTTCAACATCCGCTGTCAATGCCACCAGCTTAACAACCTCACAGATTGTTAAGAATAAAAAACAGTAAACGAGACAGTTCCAGCTGGAACTGCCATGAGCTTTTTCAAGATGTACTGGTATGTTCGTGATTCAGCACGTTTCGTGTTCACGTTGCAAACGGTCTTTGCGACAGAGAATTACATTGGTGTCGACACACACTTCAGCGAGGGAGAAAACTTGCTTTTGGGGGGAAAAAAAAAAAAAAAGAAAAAAAAAAAAAAAAGTGAGAACAAGGCGTGTGCTCAGAAAAAAAAAAAAAAAAATTCGGTCAGGATCTGAGGGTGCTTATCTGGATTAATCTTATCTGGAGTTAGTTCTTTTCAGCTCTGTTTAATCCCATTAATTAGGACATGAAAAGCCTCAAGAGATCCTAGATCAGCACTTTCTGAGAAGGCTATGACCTTAAAAACAATGTTTTTCAATGTTGAAAAAGGTCGCAGCAACATTCTAGGGCAAAATGTCCTCACTAAAGCTGCAAACAGTTCTTCAAAAGGCCAAAATCCTAGTAGAGAGGATGTGTAAAAGCAGGGTTGCATTCTTGGACAACCACATGAAAAACAAATGAAGCCATATTTTGGATCAAGTTTTCCCCACAGACTGTTAAACACAACACGGAAAACATAGGAAAGGACAGAGCAAAAGAGAAAAAGAGGGAAACCCTGCTGTTAGTATTTGCAGAAGAGCAGCTGGATACACTTGACCAGGGACAAGGCTAAGTGAAAAAAAGATCAAACATGAAAAGGGCCGATCAAATACGTGTATTCCAGCACTACAGAACACACACTGTACAACACCTTCATGCATCGCCAGATCCTCCTACAGCGGAGTTATAATAATGAACATTAATAATAATAATATAATATAATAATAACATAATAATAACTTGCAGTGCTAGCATCCATTTTCCTGTAAAACATTCCTGCTATGTCCGAGTTAACAGAGTACGCAAAATTCAGAACACTTAACACTGATCCAAGTGCTGACCTTTTACACGTCTAGCCACAATGTCTGAATAAACGTGCCTAGGTTATGCAGATCTGGCTTGCTGCTGCTATAATCAGTGTTTCATGTCTGGAAATTAGGCATAAAATGTTCATATCACAATCACAGTTGAGGATATCATCAGGGTGATTGATAGTGAACCTATATTCATCTGTATCTGTTTAAGAATAAATTCTTAAAGTGCATTATTTGAATCCACTCTGTATGTGAGTTGCTAGCAAGCCATGCTAGCTTGTTAGCCCTTATTAGAAAAACCTTTTAAAAGATAAAACAGTTTTGATTTGTTGACCACTTTTCTTGGTCACTGCATAATTCCATGTGCCATTTTGTAGTGTTAATGCCTTCGTTGGTCTAAAACAGCAAAAAATAAATCATTCAGGAAAAAAAAAAGGGAAATGGAATAAAAATGTTATCGTCTGAGGTAAATTTGTTTGAGGAGTTAGCCAATCCCGGAAGAATATGTCTAACTCTAACCCTACGTTAGCAAAATGCAAAAAGTTGCCGGCGTCCTGTGTATTTTCTCTCTTGTGAGCATGTAGCGACTGCTAAAGTTGTTGCTTTTGCGTGCGTACTAGATATTTTTTTTAGCTCCAATAAGAGGCGATCCGCTGTGGCGACCCCGAACAGGGAATTAGTCGAAAGAAGAAGAAGAAGAAGAAGAAGAAGAAGAAGAAGAAGAAACAGTAATGGCTATATGTATATCGCTTCTAAAGCTAACTAGTAAATAAATAATTGATCAATTAATGAGAAAACATGTTTTTTTTTATTTATATGTTTTTTATTTACATGCTCAGCTTTGTGCTAGCTTAATTGGCAGACTAGCAAGCTAGCAGTACTAGCAACACACACACACACCAGATTCAGGTGCCAACAATCTCTGCTACTTCCTTCCAAGCTGTAAGATGGGTCAGTTATATTAGACCCTTTGGTTTGCCAAACAAACAAACAAACAAACAAACAAAAAAGTGTCATACTATATCCACAATGTGTTTTCTGATCTAGCCAGCTAGCTAAGCTAGCTGAATTTATACATGAATGTGAAGTTTGTGGAAATATTACAGCTAAATGAGTATGTTCGGATAGACAGCGTAGTTTTAAAGCATTTCGCTTTCCCTTATTTCTTTTTTGCCTCTATTGCTGTCTCGCTATCTTGCTTGTTACTGTTTCTAGTGTCCATCATGCCTTTTTCCAATTTAGCCAAGTCGAAAAATCCATCTTCAGATCCACATGGGAGATTCTGGCACCGTATGCTTGTGAAAATCAGGTTATTCTCATAATAATTATTTCAGAGTCTTAGGGGGACCACAATGGTGACTAATTTTAAGCACGGTAGGAATAGTGACTGTATATTAGTGACTGCAACAATATCTTCCGTGTTCAATATTGCCATATTCCTAGTGGAAACAAAACACAAAAAATCTTTCCAGGTTCTTGAGCACCACTCTAACAGGGGGCTGCGTGTTGGCACTCATACACTGGCAGCACATGCCACAGTTTGGGATTGATGGTCCCAAGGGCCTTCCTTCCCCAGAGCTCCTGCACAGTACATCTCTTTAGCTCCGCTGTCAATTAATGCTGCTACTGGCACTATCTGAGCCT
Organism: Notoglanidium macrostoma; assembly: GCA_030068235.1. Taxonomy (NCBI): domain Eukaryota; kingdom Metazoa; phylum Chordata; class Actinopteri; order Siluriformes; family Auchenoglanididae; genus Notoglanidium; species Notoglanidium macrostoma. The sequence continues at coordinate 4,541,222 of JAQQZR010000018.1, read as the reverse complement.
GGCAGAACAACCCAGTGTGTGTGAGTGCAAGCCTAAGGGAGGGTGCAGGCAGTGTTTCTGCCTTCAAGTATATCTGTCAGGTGCTGATAACACACACCCACACACACCTTAACTTCTACACCAGCAAACACAATGACAGCCTGCATATTATTCACGACCCGGGCTTATTAAACTGTAACCGTTTGGAGAGAGCTTGCCGATTCGGGGTGCGGAGGAGGAAGGCTGGTGTGACAAGCTGCACTGTGAAACGGAGAAAGAGAGGGCGATTTCGAAGAGAAGGAGCGGTGATACGATAGCATCAAGCTCATCGTGTGAAGGCCATAACTCAAAGAGAAAGGAGTGAGAATGTGAGGGCGGTGAAGAGAGGTAGAGGATATGAGAGACAGTTAAAACTATAACAAATAATAGCATTTAAAAAAAAACCCTAGAAACTAAAATCTCTTTAACATACCATTTATATTTTATTTGTTCGGACAATATCAGTGCCGCCAACATGCCAAGAAATTTCTAGCGGGAAGGGAGAGAAAATAATTTTTTCCCAAAAACCTTAGCGAAGAGATTCCCAAACCAGGAGACAGTTCTCATGTTTTAGTTGCTTATTTTACAAATTAATATTACAAATATATATTTGAAGATGGATTTTTTGTGCTTCTATTTTGAAATGTTACCAGGAATGACATTCAAACAAATCACATTTAAGTAAACCGAACACACAATTTTGTGTGTACTGCAGTAGTTCAGCAATCAAAATGGACAAATATTTCCGTCCACTAGCTCCTTAAAACGACAGAGTTCATAAATCATAAATCTGGAATAAAAAAAAAAATTGTCAGGGCTTAGGGAAAGGATTGCAGAAAAAAAATAAAAAAATCATAATGTTTATTTATGATCGTTTGTCCAAAAAGTTTGGGAACCCCAAAAGCATATGACAAGGATAGAAGGGAAATATTTAATTCTAGATAAATGCCAACAAAGAAAATTCTAGTGTGACTAGTGGCATTTTTTTTTACCACAGTCACACCCCTTTCTTGATTGATTTCTACAGGCTTATAAGACTGTTCACTAACCAATCTTCACTTGTTCGATAAAATAAAAGGGAAAGTAAGTGCTATCAGAAACCAATGCTTGCCTTTAATGTCCTGTCTCATTTCCCTTTCAGTGAAATCTTTGGGAAAGTTATACGCAATTATTGGCACCCCTTGGAAATACAAAGGTACAAAGTATTAAATGCAGGGGTGCCGGTAATTGTGGCACGTGTTTTTATTTCTTGATGAGGGATTTGTTTCTCTCTGAATAAATTCATTTCAATTAAACGTTGGATGTTTCTATTTTTTTTTTTAAGTGTGGGATTTTTTCTAAACCTTTTTACTAACCTTTACAAGGGGTGACAATAATTATGGAGGACACTTTATATTCTTTGTTAAACAATATTCTCGCTGAAAAAGCAGAGATTATAGTTTCAGGTGTTTCCCATGTCACTGTAGCAAGGGGTCAAAAATCAGATATGCTAACGTATAAACCGGTTACATTTACTGTTTATTCATTTGGACGACAGTCCAGCAGTGGATCTTCAGAAAACTGGGAATTCAAATCAGCCATGCAACACTGAGCTGCCACAGCCCACTTACGATAACTAAACCAACCACTGAGGATAATCCCATATACTGCATTCCATCCAAATCTTCAAGGTTGTGAAACCAGTATTTTTATTTTTATTTTTTAAGAGTAGCAAATTCATGCTCAAAAAGTCACTAGAAATTGCCACGTGACAGCATGTACTCATTAGCATATTCATTGAATTGTCAGGATCATTTGCATATCAAACATGTTACTTGAAAAAGAAAGATTTTCAGAAGACAAAAAGAAAGTCTTTAATGTCCTCATGCCAGCATGAATGCTAGCTAACCATTTTATGTATTTGGTATTTCTGTGCTAAAAATCTCAACCCTGTTCCTAATTTAGGACCAAAACATTAAGCCGTTAAGACCTAAGAAACCTAGAAGTCGCCTTCAATAGCATTGATTTGATGTTGAAAAAAAAATTTAAAATTTATTTATTTATTTTTTTTTTTTTAAGACTTACAATGACAAAATGGTAACCCCAATCATGGAATCCCCCAGAGCCAGCTAGCTTTGTATCTCTGATAAGATACAAAACAAATCTGAGCGCTCTTTTATAATAAACTCAGCCATAAATATGTTTCTAGGGGAAACACTGATGAGCGTTCTGTACTTCTGTGGAAAATGCTTTTGGAGGCTCCTGGCAATTTAAGAGTCACTGAAGTGGTCCAGCTGAATGAGGCTGACTATTAACTCGATTAAATGAGCCGTGTCTTACTTCAAAGGAGATAAAGAGTTGGGAAGGCCATGTGATGTGCTGGAGAATAGAAAAATGGATGAGGAAATGGAGTGAGAGAAAGGTATTCTTTAAATCAAATCTACTGGGAATGGGTGAATGATTGCAATACCTGGGAGGCGCAGTGATCATTCTTGCTGAGAAATGGACTGATGCGATCTGATATTGTGTAACAGCAAAGCACAGCTGCAGGAGAAACGAGTCCATTTGTTTACTTTAACATGGATTAAGGTTGGTTTGTAACCTGGGCTTGTAATGACATGGGATGAATTATGAAAGAAAGTTCATTAAATGGTACGGAGATTGACATTACAGAATGGATATTTGCAGGTGCAGCAGGTCCAGCATAACCTATTATCAAAAGGAAAAATACTACATGTTTCAGTCCTTTTCAGCTAGTAAACAGCCCTGTTCAACAACTCTAATAATCCATATTATGTCAAGAACCGCTCAACTAAGTAAAGAGAAATGACAGACCATCATTACGTTAAGACATGAAGTGTCTCTTAAGTAATAACAATGAAGAAAAACCATTGAATCTGAAGGCGTGTCCAAACTTTTGTCTGGAACTGCATTTTTCGAGACCAATGTCCAAGACATAGAAGTCAATGCAGAAAACATCTCAAGACCAGACTCGAGCCCTACGACAGCTTTACTGTAAACTGTAAACTGATCAGACGCCCATTTAGAACTGGAAGGAGAGAATATACAGTACATATCTCTTTCCAATCATCTTCAAACATTCTCCTTGTGTCATTTTTTTTTTTTTTTTTTGGTAAGAAACCATGCTATCAAGAGGGTAAATGAAATAAAACTCTACTATTTGTAGATACTAAGTAGATATTTTGAATTAATATCTTGCTATTTTGACTCAAAATGTCATGAGTCCAAATGAACTAATCATATATTGGATTTAATATCTCCTTTATTTTTAAATCTTGTTATCCATCCATCCATTTTCTATACTGCTTTATCTGTCTGGGTAGCGGGGGAAGCTGGAGCCAACCTCAGCAGACACGGGGTGAGAGGCTGGGTTCACCCTGGGCAGGTCGCCAGTCCACCACGGGGCCAAAACTTGTTATTTCAACTTGATATCTGGCACCACACAATCTATAAATAAGGCTATTTTATTGAATATTAACTTATAGTAATAGTTATTGTTATTCCATTAGCCGTTTTCACAGATATTGAGTAACTCAGAATTTTGTGGAATTGAGTTGACACACGTACGTCTAATGACAAAACGGTCAAAATGACAGTTAAAGACCCAGAACAAGAAATTAAGTCAAATGAACGCTATAAATAACAAGCTATTAAGTAAAAATAATGAGTTATGTTGAATGAATGACAGCATTCACTTTGCCCATTAAAATATAAAAAGGTATGGAAGCCCTGAAGCACAAGTTACAAAAAAATAAATTATGTGAACACCTCGGAGGAGCCTTTTTACCAAGAGCAGTGTGAAGCTGAGGTAAACAAAGCACTGGATTTAAGAGCCTTGGGCAAGTTCGGAAAAAAAATTCTTGCCTTCTGAGAAGAGATAAGGCCAGGCACTATAGATATAGAGACAATGGCTGTTGTGTATTAGATCCATGTGATGTAGGTATAAGAGTTTTTTTTATGTATGAATCAGGAACCAACAATAACTGTAAGCACCTAAACCGAAACATAAAGCGTACTCTATATTCACCATACATATTATATTACTCTATATAAACCCAAACCCTCACATGTTGCTGTGATTAAATGAAAGTACCTTGGGAATCAATTTCCTTTGTCACGGTGTTGCAGTTAAAGCCCTTAAACCAATTATTTTAAATCAGTGTGAACAAAAGAGATCTTATCAAAAAAAAAAAAAATAGGCACAAAAAGTGGATGTTGGATGTGCTACAGTTAGATTAAAAAGGCCCACACACACACATTTCACGCAAGCTGGACTGAAGCCTGGTTAATTTCAGAGTGTAGACAGGGACAGAGACACGAGGGATGGATTTAATAACACAGTCTAATAATACAGTACGGTAATGAGGGTCAAGTGAGCGGACAGCATGTCATCAGGCGGCCACTCAATATGGCACACAATGACCAGAGGGATGAGTCCCGTTTTATTTTTACAGAACATATCATACCAATTTGTATTGAAACAGCGCTTAAAATAGTTCCAGTAACAATATTAGCACGAATAACCTCATAAATTCCAATGACCCGTAGAAGTGCCACACCGCCACTTAATACATTTTGCAAGTAGTGACTGGATAATAAGATACAGAAATGTAAAGCAGCAAAAGAGGTTAAACCATCTTCACATTTGTAATATGAGAACATTAGCATGCTGTGCAGAAACCTAGCTTTATTACGAGAACCCGCAGCGGGGGCGAAGAAGGGAAAAAAAAAAAAAGGCACCGGAAACACATGCATCAGCACCTGTGTAGCAATGCTGACTCCATAAATCCGAAACCGAAGCACAAAGCACATCTGAGAAATACCCCAGACAAATCAAAACAGCCAGAAAGGACAATTAAATCAGTAGGACAGAGTGAGAAATGAGAGGGAAACGTAGCAGTGCTGATATGGAGATATGCTCGTCCTCCATTGGTCTGACCTTGGACCTCGATTAAAAGCGAACCAAAGCACCTCCGCCTGCTTTTAAAACACCTCAGATTAGCATTCTATGAAAAGTTGAAGACGATGTTTCTTAACGGTTTGTACATTTGCGAATCGCTCTATTATCAACAACTCCAAAAGAACTCCTAAAATAGGTTCTTTTGTTATTTTATTAGATACTGAGATCCCGTGCAATTTCTGAATAATTTCTCTTACCAGGCGGATTAATTTGCGTTCTTGGAAGGAGGACCGTATTTTCAGAACCAGGAACACGCAGGAACTGTACCGGATGTGGAAACACTGACGAAACCCGAGCAGCGTAGAGCTGTTCCATTACTCTTCATGTAGCACAATATGCAATCACCATATTGTTAAACATATTGAGAGGGAATAAAAATACTTGCAGAATAACATATCATTTTACGTGCGATTTGAGGATGAACACTACGGCTTATAGCTGAACTATTTATCAAGGCCGCAAAGAAAGTGTTTTACATTGGTTAGAAACTTTGTTAGAAGTAGATAAAGATATGGGCAGAAAGAGTCATTTCCTTAGTCTGTATTATTTCAACAATTATTAATTACGTCTTACACACTTAATGGCCAAAAGTATGTGGACACCTGACCTTCATATCAAGATGTGGGCCTTTACCAAACCTTTGCCACAAAGGTGGAAGCACACAATTGTCTAGGATGTCTTTGCATGTTGTAGCATTAAGAATTTCCTTCACTGGATCTAAGCAGCTCTAACCTGTTCACGCATGACAATGTGCCGTGCACAAAGCGAGATCCATAAAAGACATGGTTTGCCAAGATTGGAATCGAAGAACTCGAGTGTCCTGGACAGAGCCCTGACCTGCACCCCACTGAACACCTTTGAACAGGCATGCTTACTGTATGCTAGACTTCCTCATCCAACATCAGTTCCCAACCTCACTAGTGCTCTTGTGGCTGAATGAGCAAATGCGCAAGGCCATGCTCCAAAATCTTGAAGAAAGCCTTCCCAGAAGAGTGGATGTTAATTATAACAGCAAAGCGAGGACTAAATCTGGAAAAAGGTTTTCAAAAAGCACTTACAAGTGTGACTGCTCAGCTGTCCACACACTTTTGGCCATATTGTGTATTATCCAAGCTACCAGGGTGAGTCAGTAAGGTTTCTAGGAAACCAAAACATGGTATTAGGCATAGCATTGGGGCTGTTACTGGCCCAGTGGGCTCGCTAATGCATTTCTGATAGTAAGAATTATATTGCTTTTATCTGTTCTTCAAGTTCATAGTCCGTACCATTTACCATTTCAGCAGAAGTCTCCATAACTGCCATTTTACCAGATTTCTGGTAAACATCAAGCATCGTCTGCTAGACCTAAGCCACAAAAAAGCATCAGCCTCCTCCCATGTCCAAACGCAATGATATTGCATGTAGCTCCTTTTGTTAAGGAGTTGTTTGTTCTCGCTCAAATTATCATCAGGGTGAACCGGGAGAGCAATTAGGCGTAATGAGGTCAGAGTAATTGCACAAGCATAGAAGCTGCACTTACAATATATCACTAGCGCTTTATTCGGAGAGCTGCATTACCCAACTTGGACAACATGTACATGGACACTCTGTATATCAATGTGAACAAGAGTTTTATTTTGGCTCAAATCAGAACTTAGGCAGATGGCAGCAAGGACAGTAAGGAGAAAGAAAAAAAAAAAAAAAAAAAAAGTAGCCAGCCTTAAATAGTCATGGACCATTGATTTAATTCTCACACTCACGCCTAGAGTTTATGCATAGAACAGCAATGCTTAACTTGGAAGTATTGTTTGCAGAGTTTGTCACAGGCTTAAGAAGGAACAAAAGAATGCATGGAAAAATGACTCTGAGATACTGACAACCAGGGTGAAGAGATCGGGTTAAATAGGAAATTTTGTGCTGAGCTTGGCAGGAAAGAAAGATAAAGGTGCTTATTTTAGTATCGGAGTCACAAAGCGAAATCTTCCATAAGCAAATTTCAAGTGTAGGCCTTTAGGGTCCATGCCAGCGATTTGCTGTACCTTGACGTGAGTAGAAAAGTAGTGATTACTCATGGTCCTGATTTGTGAAGGTGAGTGACTTGGCTAAAATGTTCACCTCCATTCTAGCTTAACTAAATTACGTATGTGCTTTTTTTTAGTACTCACGGATGCTGATCTTGAAATGAGAAAGACAATAAACTAGGCTCACGTCAAACTGACTGGTATCGATGTTTCCAATCTGTCATTTCTTTTTTTTTTTTTACCCGCTACCTCCCGGTCTCCCCCCGCCTGATCATTGATTCCTAATCAAAACGTCCTCCATTGCAGTCAGAGGAAATGATCCGCACACTTCCGAAGAATGCTTTATACATTTAGTTTTTCTACCAACTTAGCCATAGCCATCTCCCGTAACACCATCCTGAAAGGGCAAAGGGTGTATCCCACATGTATAAAGCTTGCCAATATATCTTGTGGAACGGCTGCTGAGAAAACCTTAATGTGATCCGAGGAGGATGCCCAAACATGCCAGGTCAGCTTTCTCATTTCTTGAAAGCGACAAAAGACGGGTCTTTCCATTCATCAATTTCCTGCTGAAAACATGACCACCTGCGTTCTTGGAAAAAACCTGACCATTAATTGAACAGCTGGGCCTCTAAACTGTATCCAAGCCTTGGGTGCACTTGTAAACTGCTACGGTGTTCAGGGGGTAGTAACTTTGGAAGCACAGCACAAGATTAGTTTGAAGCAACGAGCCAGATGTTAGATGCTTGAAAAGATACTCAAGATAAACTTAGCCATTTCCCAAGCCTTAACATTTCACACCAAATTCTGATCATTCTGATGTGACTCCTTCAGACAAGGTACACATTTTCAGCATTTCTCTGCCTGAAAATCTGCCCTAATCTCAAGCACATGCATCTGTTGTGCAAGTCACACCATAATGACCAAAAGTCCCTCTGGGATAACTTGCCATGAGACATGAGAGTGGACATTAGCTTAGCCAAGTCCAGAGCAGATGGGAGAGAGACAGATAAATGTCGGGCTTAGATTTCACACTGCAGGAAAATAAGAACTGAGGGATTCATTGGCATTCTGGGGGTCCAATATCCCACTCGCACATCCAATCACTGCTATGAGGGAGAACGAATATTTATATTCCTCATGCATACACACATAAATCACTGCATATTCATACACTGACTCGCAGTCGCCCATTCAAATGGCTTCACGTTGAGACAACCCGTTAGATTTTTTTGGTCTTGATTTTTTTTTAAACAACCACTGGGTTATGGCTATACTAAAGTATAGTTAGCAGTTAGCTATACCTATTAGGGATGCCGACCATAAAGCGCTGGCTGCAAATGGTCAAGAATGGAAATTTCAACATCAAGTCTAACACTGCACACATAGCAATGGTAACAATAATAATTAAAAACACCGTTTGCTTGGTTTTTTTCGCTCTCCCGTGCTGCTTTTTTTTTTTTCTCGATTAACAGTGAAAATGTACTGTTACGCTTGTTACTGTTTACTACACACATTGTGGAATCACCTAAAAACACACCATCCAGCTGAGATCTCTAGACCGTCACTGCCAGCAAGCAGTTCCTGACCGCACAGCTGAGAAAATTATTACGCCCTTCTGTGCTCTCCTTAAACCTGAAATGGTGGAAATGGCTCATTTTCCTGTCTGTTTAAGCCATCAGTGCTGGACTATTAAATCTTGAATCACAATTTTTTTTTAAAACAGCAAACTGAAAACTCATGCCTGGCCTACACACCGATTCTTCACACATAGCCCGACTCTCTCGATAACACTGATAAGCATGTTCTACTCGACTAAATGTCTGTCTCAAAAACTTCAGGTGTGTATATGCAAGCAGCCTATTTATTTCCACGTACTGTTGTGTTACCATAGGAGCTGTGATGCAAATGGTAAGACGCAACATGACTGATACTAGGTAGGTGGTTTATCAGATCAAAACCCTGCAGATAAGGCTGGTCTTGATGGTGCGTTTTGTGAATCCTTTTTGAAAAACCATACTCTTTTTTTTTTTTTTTTTCCCTCTTTTTCTCTTCACTAGACCCTTGCCTCCTTTCTCTTGCTGTAGTCTCCTGAGATTTCTAAAGCATGGTAATCCTAAGGCAGCAAAGCTGAGCTTGACTATAAATAACTCCCTCAAGTCTCCTATCAATCGTTTCCAGTTAGATTAATCAGATCTGGCTGAAGGCCCTGATCTGATTATCTGCTGTTGTAGGGTCCTCGTTTCAGAGCATGTCCCTAATTCAATTTTAAATTGGGACACAAATACACACATCACATGTACATAATACACACACGCTAGCAAAAAAAAGCAACAAAAAACACAACTATGTAGCCTACACTTGATATTATATATCAATATAGTATATAGTATATTTTGAACATGTATGTAGCAGCCTAGCAGACCATTCACATGGTCACTATATTGTATATATACACACATACACATGTATGTCAATCACAAGTTAAAGACTACATACTCCAAAAAAAAAAAAAAAAAGTCCTAATTGCATTTAAAAATTTCATTCCAACACTGAAAGATGGCCCACCAGCGTCTACATTTATAACCTAATCTCTTCACGGACAAACAAATTTTAAAGAATTATAATTTTCCAATGGGAAATAAGCTCTCACTTTGATTACTGGCATCATTTACAACCATCTCTCTCAGCATTTAAACAGGAGGCTCATCATCATCTCTTCACTCCACTGATCTCTGTTCACGCCAACATCGGCGGCTGAAATTATTACCGATTCACTCAATCAGTTCTGACTAAACGTCTTGTTATTAATGTCTTATAAACATAGTTCTCAAACGTATCGTCAACGGTCATCTATACAAAGCGTGTATGCCCCCTTCTCTGTTTTGACCATGAACGGGCATGGCAGAAATCTAAATAGCCTCTAGCTGATTACAAACTTTACATCTATTTCACTACAGCTGACACTTATCCAACAACTCGATCAAAACCTGACACTGACTGCATGAGTTAATCACGCTGATCTAGTGAGGTTTCCACATCTTCAGCCAGACTGACTGGTTTAACTGCTGTTTGTTAAACCGGCTCCTATCCAATGTGATCTTTGCAGGCAGACACCGAGACAAAGTAGTCTCAATAAATCATTTTGGTCAAATATATTAGTGTTGTCTTAAAGTCGAAGTACATTATTTGCAAAAAAAACAAAAAAAACAAACCCAAAATTTTGTTAAAAAAAAACATTTTTCCTCATTTTTGGCTATTTTCCAAAATTCCGATGGGGTTTTCCCAGACTGGGCTTTCCTTCATGAGGAAGGAGCTGTATTTTTAAGCTCACAAAGTCCTGCTCACTAATGATCTGTAACATAAGATCCAACATCACAAATATTTGATTTGTCTGTTAGCAGGAAGTCCTACTTTTTGTATCACATTATTTTTTCCCCCATCCAACACTAGAAGAAGTGTTGATTCCATAGCATATTTTTTATGTATCCAGACAGTTCAGGGATCTGGTATTCAAGATTACTACACACAAAAAAAAAAAACATCAACAAAGTCCGCCAGACGTACAATTTGGTTGTATAAACTGTAATGTTTCGCAAGCAACACTCCAAACTAGTCTCTGATTTCTCTATCATCAGCTCAGATTCTCTTTTTTAATGTTGTCTGAGGTCCAAACTCCACAGAAATCCAACAGATGACAAACCCAACACAGTTTGTTTTGCATACTGAATCAAAGCTGCTACTTTCTTCGCTAACGAGACAACATTAGTTCTCTGTCTGGCAATGCTCGCCTGTTGACTCTCAGCATCGGATGCGCCCACTGAGGTTTGCATTGAGTGTTTAGCATTCGAAAGTACGAGCGACATCACGGCAGGGGAGCCGCTCTCCCTCCCCGCTTCCTTCCGCAGCTCGTTACTGTTGTTAATGCATCACTACTCGCCATGCCAACGCAGCTGCACCGGGTCTAACCGGAGCGGAGGCGTAAACAGGGAGCAAAGGAGAGACGAATCATGAACAGAGCAGAACTATGTCCAGGAGCCTGATTCGATTGGCGGCATTTGCCAAAAAAAACAAAAAAAAGAAGAGCTACAGAGTGTCTAATGATGAAATTAACAAAAATAATGCAATCATCATTCCAATCATGTAAACCATCTTCTATGCTCAGACAATGAGCCCACCATGTGTCATATATCCTATACAAATGAATCTCACCATTCATTTTAATAGAGGCAGTTTGAATCTTCAAAAATGAGCCCAAAATCATGTCAACGACTTCTATGCTAGGAACTGTAAACTTGACAGTATCAACTGTACCGTTGTATGGAAGGAATAATACACTTGGAGGCGTCCTGTTATAGTCAATAATCAACAACGAATTAGTGATACGAAGCAGACTTATTATCATCGCCAATAACGGCACGTCCTCAAGTGTTTATACCACAGCGACGATAACAGTAGATTGACATATCATATCTGTCCGTATACAGCTGCATTTAATGTCTGCGCAACGATTTATCACTTATGTTATAGCAGCTATAATTAGCAGTTTCTTCACTAGCCTCTCTTTTTTCATCTCTCAAACATCCAGCCATCTATACCGCTTATCCGTCACGGTCGGGGGAAGCCTGATAATATAAACACTAACATAAACCTGTGATTTGAATCGACATCCAAAACTACTATCCAAGTCGATGTTCTAGAAAATGACTCAACACTTCCGACCAACTAGATTTGAGCAGCGCCGAAATATAAATATGAACAATTTACACAATAGTATCAAACTCTTACATGGTGAAAACCTATTCTTAAGCTGTGTATCACAGTACATATGCTAAACCTGACCTATCAAGACCTGCTTAAATCTATATCAAGAACCTGCAAAGGAAAGAGTCCTTGGCTTCAAAAACACATCACATTCTCTTCCATCAGATCTGGGACATCTGTCTACTACTGATAACGAAAAGCTTGTACTTGTTTATATCTAGAAAGGCAGATTCCTATAACGAAATAATGAGTGATCTTTCAGTATTTGGGTCTCAGTCACAGTGCTTTAACGTACAATCAAGCTTTAGCACATCCGAATGTTTGAATAAAAAAAAAATAATAATTGTGTCAGATATTTCATACAATTATTTGTGATAATTACCATAAAGGGTCTCAATAATTCTAATGTTAATCATTGAAATAAAATGTACCATTGCTTGCTGCTGTATTTCCCTCATGGATTCAGTTAAAGACAGAAACCAAAAGCTGTCTCTCCCATCACGGTCCAACACTCCTTCTCTCTCTACACGATGCATTTATCACTTTAATTATAAAGCTGTCTTTGCGTCTCGGCATCGTGGTGACGGCGAGAAAATAAGAACACGCTCGCACTCAAAACAAGCACACGCTAAGGTGAAGATGACAGCAGCATTTATTAGACTGTGAAACCCAGATGGGCGCACAGCTAAGTGGGCTAATCCTTCAAATTTGCAAGGCGCACACTCTTTCAGAAATTCGGCGCTCTGGAGATTTCAACCATTATAGCACTGCCTCTAAAGCAGAGGTGCACTCAATGACTATGAATGCCGGCTGTACCATTACGTTCGGGAAGCTACTGTGCAGTACAACCTGTCAAGCTAAGCTACAGACAAATTACCCTTTGGATATAGCAGCCAGCTGCAGTACAATCGACGAATAAGAAGAAGCTATCTACACTACGCTACTTTGGCCAACTGAGATTTTCAGGTTATTGTTCAGCTACTTTACTGCATAATTTGGATGCCCACGCGCAGATTTTGCTTTTCTATTTGTAAACCGAAAAATAGTAAACAGGAACTGTCAAGACTTTTGAAGACTGGCCTGTATTTGGCTCCATCCATCTTGCCCTCAACCCTGACAAATTTTCCAGTCCATGCTGATGAAAAGCATCCTGATGCTACCACAACCGTGCTTCACTGGCGGCCCAAACTATACAATTATGACGTATCATTTAAACGGTGCTATTTTTATAATCATATTTATTAGAAACAATATCTTGGAAGAAGTGTATGTTTGTTTATAACCTCTCCGGCTGGAATCAGTAATGTGGATAGTCGGAGGAAATTGACAAATTACCAGTTGCTAGAAACCCGAGTTTTTAAAATGCAAACAACATTCAAGCAATCAGTTTTTACCGACAGCTAGCTGTGTCTACAGAGTTAAACTGGCGGTTTATTATTATTTTTTGGATACTCCGTGTGTTTAGATTTCACGAAGCCTGTGCATGTGGCCTCCGTTGCAATTAATGAGCGTTTTTTTGTTTTGTTCTGTTTTATTTTTTAAGATGGAAAACAGCCTGGCACACAGCCTTGCCGATCAGTGACATCTCAAGGCCCATAAGCGCAGTGTTCTATAAACACTGGATTAAATCTGCAAACATTATTAGAATGATGAGACAGTCCCTACAACTAAACTGCGTGTAAGATTCCCAAGGCCGCACAATTTATTACACGGGTAGGAGTAGCTTTTGCTCTAGCCTGTTGCAAGATTTAGGAGTATAGTTCACTAAATAGCTTCACTGTTTTTAAAAAGGGTTTCAAAGAGCTTAGCCAGAGCAGCTTTCACATCTGATTGGGCAAAAAGCAACCAATATAGCTGTGTGTTTTCCTAAATGCCTTCTTAATGCTTTCTTAAGTGCAGAGAATAAACACATTCAGATAGTGTGGGGTAGAAAGGAAATACACATACACACACACATACACACACACATACACACACACATATACACACACATATACACACACATATACACACACACATATACACACACACATACACACACATACACATACACACACATACACACACACACACATACACATCCAGTTTTTTAAAACCGCTGTTTAAGTTCAACAGAAATCTTGAAGCGTTTCATATAACCTTAACAACGTATTGTGAATTGTCCACATGTTAAATATTAAAAATGTTATTTGGCATAATTCTTTGGTCATTTACACTACACGAGGAACTCAGGAACTCAGATTTCATGTCCAGGATATTATTATTTTTTTTTATTAATAGCTGCCCTAAAATCTATCGACGATGGCAAAACAAACACTTTTCACAGCAATACAACACACCTCGATGTTGTTCTGAATCGCACCACCAGCTATGCTGTACACAACGATGCAAGGAGCAATCTGGAACACACAGGTACGTGAAAACAAGTGTGAAGCTGAAATGACATACAGGGCAAAGACGTCATATAACTCCTGCTTAAAAAAATGTGATGGTAGGCAGATTGAATAACATTTTGATAGCCATAGCTATCGTCCGCTACCTCGTATGTTTCCCTTAGTCTGCAGCTAGCAAGCTAGCTCAATATGCATTATTATATTATGTTACACTTTTTACAATAGACACTTTTTTCTAGCCAACACACTGGAGCTTTTACTTGACCAGTGATCTATCTAATGAACTGACCATTTGTCCAACTCTGTTGTTCCTCCTTATTTTTGTGCTTTTACTAAATATGAGATTAGTCATCATGTGGATGATGATCCGACTGGTATAAAAGTCATCATCAAACAGAAAGATCACACCATTAAGATTCCCCATTTCTCTCCTTAGTGATGTCATGTTCACTGGTCATCTGGCGTGCTGCTGCATTACACATGGAAAAGTATCGGCTCGTCCAGTTCATCTGTTATTGTGGAAAAACATACGGTCACCTGTTTCTCTGCTTCCCCAGCTCTCTGCTCTTAGTCATTTCTGAACCCATGAGTCAGACCTTGCTGTCCTTGCTCTCCTAATCCTTCAAAGCACAGAAAATCCCTCCAGCATCCTGAGAGAGACAGCATCCAAGCTGCCAATGCAGCTACAAAAACAGCTTTCCCCTTTCTTACCTGCGCACACTGACAAGACTGAGAAAGGGATACACACAACTGCTCATATACATACATATATACATATATATACACACATATACATATATATATATCTATATACACACACACACATACATATGTATATATATATATATATATAAAATAACACAAGTATAAAGAATAATAAAAAGCAGTCCCACTCAGATCTCTAATTGAGACCAATTATGAACGCCATTGTGAGAGGAGCACAGTAGAATTTCATAAGGGATGGATGGATGGATGGATGGATGGATGGATGGATGGATGGATGGATGGATGGATGGATGGATGGATGGATGGA